>JAMFLL010002031.1:0-11666 GCA_027475725.1 Pythium rhizo-oryzae | reverse complement strand
GCAGTGGAAGAAGACAGGGAAGAGCGGCGCCGGCAGCCGCGTGCCCGTGACGGCGTCCGGCGCGTCCAGCGGCAGCAGCTGCGTCAGGCGCGCGAAGAAGCCGATCTTGTCCATGGCCTGTGACGCGCCCGCGCTGCCGGACGAAGACGTGGGCGCGAGCACGGCGCCCAGCCCGGAGAAGAGCAGTTGGATGCTCGCGAACAGGCGCACGAACTCGCGCTCGCCGCGCGCGATGTCGTCGGCGCCGAAGCGGTCGAGAAACGCCGCATGGACGAACGCGACGAACTGCTCGCTGTTCCAGCTCGTCCACAAATGGCGCGCGAGCGGGATGGGCGCCGAGCCGCCGGTGGCGGCGGCCGAGTTCGTGGCTGTGCCCGCGGGCGCCGGAGCGGCCATGGTCGCGTCCAGCACGGCGCTATAGATCCACTGGACGCGCGCGAGAATCTCGTCGCGCGTGAGCGACTCGACGATCGAGGACGCGAGCTCGGCCGGGAACGGCTCACTCTGGAGCAACGGAAGGACCAGCACGTCACGGAAGTGGCGCGGTAGCTTGACCACGGCCTTGTTGAGCCGCAGCAACGGCTGCGTGGGTGCCTCGGGCAACGTAGAAGACGAGGCCGCGGCCGTGAGCCGCCGCCCGCTGCCCATCGGCGCGCGCACAAGCCCGAGCTCCGCGTTGCGGCGCCGCGGGCCACGGCCACCGGCAGCGGTCATGCCAGCGCGCACAAACGCCGGTGTGTTGGGCGCACGGGCACCGCTGCTGCCGCCGGCGACCACAGTCGAGTGCGCCAGCGCTCGCAGGAAGCTGTACGCGGCCGCCGGGTCGGACGCGTCGAGATCGATCACGGGGAACTGGGTGGCGGCGTCGCAGCCGCGGCCACGCGCGACCAGCATCGACGAGAACGCGGCCGCGCCGCCGTGGTCGCCCGAGCCGCCCGAGGCCGCGTAGAGCTCCTCGATCGCGCGCAGTGCGTCGTTGATGTCCCGGAGCGTACGCAGCTCGGTCGCCGATATGCGCTCCATGGCGGTGCCGCCGTGGACGTGTGGCTGAGGATGCAGTGAGTCGCCGCCACTCGCGTCGAGCATCGTCGTCGCCTGAGGCGACGGCGGGCGCTCGGTCCAGCGCGGGTTCGTCGAGGTCGCCTCCATAACCTCGCGCAGCGCGCGCTTCTCGTGGAGATGCAAAAAGCTGCGGCACAACACGAGCAGGTGCGCGATGTACGCCACGCGCGCGCGCAGCCGCGAGTGGATCAGCGCCGCGCCGGCCGGGAGCCGCTGGTAGCTCACGGGTCCACCCGCCGTCGTCTCCATAGGAGTCGTCGACTCGGGCGGCGAGATCGCGTCGGCCTCCTTCTCGCCTGGCGTGGGCGGCTCGTCGCGGAGGCTGCCTAGCTGGAACCACGTGGCGTGGCTCGCGTCCGCCTGCAGCGCGCGCAGCGTGCGGTACACGAGCGCCTTACAGTGGCCGTGCCACGCTTCCTCCTGCTCGAGTGTCGTCATCTCGGCGCGCTCGAGCTCCCACACGGCGAGCGAGCGTATGTTCTGCGCCTGCAGCCGCTGGATCTCGTCCTCGCAGTGTGCGATCTCGTCGAGCACACTGTTGCGCGACGCACGGAGACGCTCTAGCTCGCGCTGAGCACGCTGCTGGCGCGCCAGCACCTCTTGGAGCAGCGACTCGATGGCCTCGAGCGTCTGCTGCGTCACGGTAGTCCACAGGAAGGCCGCGATCTCGGCCGAGAACACGCCGATGCGCCGCGTGGTTTCCTGGAGGCACAGCACGAGCAGTGAAAAGTAGCTCGAAAGGTCCAGGTGAGTCATTGAAACCGTGGGGGGAGGTGCCGACGACGATGGCGAGTGCGGTCCGGCACTCGCGATGCGCGAGCCACCGGAGGGCGTCGCAGGCGCGCCGGTGCCAAGGGCGGTCGCGTGGTTGGTACTCGGGAAGAGCGTGTGCGTGGCGATCTTGCGCTTGAGCTTCTTCAGCGTGCGTGTGCGCTTCTCGGCGTCGCACAGCAGCCACTGCTGCGTGAGCGACGGTGCATCGCGGTGGGGTGACGCCGCCGCCGGGGGACGTTTCGTTGTCGTCAGACGTGACGCCGCGCTGCTGAGCTGTGCCAGAGTCTCTTGGAAGAACAGCGCCACCTCCAGCACGGCTTCTTCATGGTCACTCAGCTCAATGATCTTTTTCGGGCGTTTCTTCGAGATGCGCGGCGAGCTCAGCGCTGCCTCCGGGGCCGCATCCTTGGCCATTGCGCGGAGCACACGCGGAGAGAGCAAGCGCTTGACTCCAAGAGCTGCCACCTCACGAGGTGATGCCACGCCCGCGACACCATGCGCAGAGGGCTTTGCTGGGCGCCGTGGTGTCGGCTGCGGCTCGTTCTGCACTTGTGGCGGCGAGCTCAGGTACGCGACGTACGCCTCGAGATCTGCGACCACTTGCGCCAGTGCCGCGTGCGGCACGACCTCCTCCACGACGCCGCGCAGCACCGCCAGGTAGAGATGGACCTTGTCGAAACCCGCGTGCGCGGTCGCGGCACCCAGCGCCTGGTCCACCCAGACCGCGAGCCCGCGGAAGAACGCCGCGCACTCGCGGTCCTCGGCGTCGCTGAAGCGCCTTGTAGCGCGCGGGCTCGCGAGCGAGATCTCCTCGAGGCGGCGCACGTGGTCCGGCACGTGCGCGCCGCGGTGGCGCACCGGGAAGGCCGCCTCCGGCCGCATGGCCACCTCCGTGGGTCTGTAAGTGAGCTTGAAGAGACACACCCGAGAGCAGAGTGTTGGTTGATGATGAAACCGGTATCATACCGGTTCTCAAGCGGATCTCAGGACCCATGGGATTCGACGAGGAGCTCCTGGCAGGGACGCAGGAGTCCTGCGTCCCGTCGAGACCGTGGTGTGACGTGCGGACCAAGACGACGGGGTCTTCCGAGAGCCCACACGCGCAGCGTGTTCGTCAACGCGCTTCGTCATCATGCTGGCGATGTCTCATGTCGTTGGCAAGCATGTTGCGGAGACTCTGTTTTGGGCGGACATGGCGAGGATTGCATCAACATGAACTCTATTTCAACCAATGAAAAGGTAGAATAGCTATCGTTGGTCGGATATTCAGCCAATCGTGTGCGTTTGGAGCTCTTCATCAGGTTGGCTTCGCGGGCGCGAGTCCTTCGTCTCCGTTCGGTTGAGGCTCCCTCATTCGGATCACTTGTCAACTCGCCCCCTTCAAGCGACAACCTCCAAGACTACAGACCCACGATGCCGAGCGCCAAGGAGATCGTCCAGGACCAGGTCGCCGCCAACGGCGTCGTCGTGTACAGCAAGAGCTACTGCCCGTACTGCACCTCGACCAAGCAGCTGCTGCGCGAGCTCGGCGCCAAGTTCGAGCTGGTCGAGCTGGACCAGGTCTCGGGCGGCGACGACCTCCAGAACGCCATCCAGTCGATCACGGGTGCGTAGGATAGAGATCCGACGGACGGTCGGTTGCTTTTGTTACTAGGTAGATACTGACACTGGAATGGTTTGCCTTATCCAGGCCAGCGCACGGTGCCCAACACGTTCATCAACGGCAAGTCGGTCGGCGGCAACTCGGACATCCAGGCGCTCCACAAGGCCGGCAAGCTCGAGCCGCTGCTCCAGCAGGTGGGCGCTCTCTAAAGCGCTCGTCGATGATGAGCCTCTTGGGAGCATCCCAAGCGCTTTGCTCCTCCCCCCGCCCCACCGAGACAGGAGGCTGGCACTCCGCCAGCGTCTCCGTTCTCGCCACAATGAAAAGAAGATAAAGAAATGAACTCGCCCTTACCCTTCCCTAGCGACTCCTCTGCTCCCTCTGATAGCTCTCGCATGGCTGTGGTCAAGCAGGCCTCGCGTCGACAGCGGCCCCCGATGATGCGGGGACGCATCAAACTGTCCTCTCGGCGCACGAACTTAGCGCAGTTCCTGCGCACCTAGTCAATGCTGGTCAATCAGGCAAAGTGGGTCACTTGGCTTCTTTCTCTCCAACGTTCACATTCGACATGGGTGACTCTGGATGGCGCGGCGCCCGCGACTACGAGCGCCATTACGACCGCGACTATGGGCGTCGCTACCACAAGCGGTCTCGGTCGCGATCGCGGAGCTGCTCGCCTCCACGATCCGCTCGCGACTCGCGCCACGATCGCAACGCGCGTCGTCGTCGCTCGCCGTCGCCGTCTCCTTCACGGCGGCAGGAAGCGAGCGAGGCGTACCGGAAGGCTGTGAACGCGACCAAGATCGTCCCACTGGAGCAGTTCCGGAAAGACCACAGGGCCGGCAAGTACAAGCGGCTGAGCTTCCACGACAAAGTCGCCATGTTTGGCACTTCCATCGTGCCTATCTTCGTGCCGCTTGCGCCGGGCGAGAGTGAGGAGCAGTACGAGACGCGCTTCCGCGCGTGGCTGTACCGCCTGGGCCGCTCGCTGGAGAGACTCCGCGCCGATCCCAACCCGCACAAGGAGCGCGAGCACCGCATCGACTTTGCGAGCGACCACGTCATGGGCCACGAGAGCTTTGAAACCTTTGACTGGGTCGCGCACGCCAATCGCAACGGTGCTGCCACGGTGACGAGTGCCATTCGTGACGAGAAACACGAGACAAAGAAGACGGTGGCAACCGCGTCCGTCAAAGAGGACCGCAAGAAGCTACCCGACGAGAAACCCAAAACGGCCGAGCCCGAAGGCGAGACCGCCACGCTTAACCAGAAGACGCCTCGGCGCGTCTGTCCATGTAAACAGCCCAGTGTCAAGAGCGGACTGGCGCCCGCGGCGCTCGCCGAGGCGCACTTGTCGTGTGGGTGCACGCCGTGTCTCTTTGCGGTGATGGCCCGACTGGCCCACGAGATCGAGGCGATCGAGGGCGCTCATGCTGCGGCCCACGGAGCCACACGTGCCGTGGTCGACCTGACCGACGAGTAAGTGAAAGTGCCTTTGGTGATTGAATGGATGCAGCACGTGCGATGCGTGCGTTTCGGTGTGTGTGTGCTTGTCTTGGTGTGGATGGTACTATCATCGTACCTGTACTTGAAAAACTCGCAAACCTTGGACGCCATTCAGTTCCCGAGAGCACGCCAGCTCCGCGTATCCCCATCGCAAGAAACACGGTGGAAATGACCACATCTCACGCCATTACTACACGGTGAGGAAGCCCATGAACGCCCCGGTCGGCCAGGCAAGGCCATGTTGCAGATGAAGAGAAGCACCGATATCTCGTGCGAACTTAGCATGCGGTCGCGAACCTATCGATGGAATGACCAGTCACAGCGCCTCACAACCATAGCGATCGTCATGAGCGACTCGAGTCGCTCCCAGTACACCCGCGAGCGGTCAAGAAGCCGATCGCCACGCCGCGACCATCGCCGACAGGACGACCAAGACCACGACCACCACCGCCGGTCGCTGTCGCCTCCGCGGCGCCGCGAGGCGGCTCGCTCGCTTCGCGAGACGGTCACCGCGACCAAAGCCGTGCCGCTGGAGCAGTTCCGGAAAGAGTACAAGGCCGGCAAGTACGCGAAGCTGAGCTACCGTGACAAGGTCGCCATGTTTGGCACCGGTACGATGCCCGTGTTCGTGCCGCTGGCGCCAGGTGAGACGGAGGACCAGTACGAGACGCGGTTCCGTTCATGGCTGCGCCGCGAGGGGACGTCGCTTGAGCTGCTCCGCGCCGACAGCGACCCGTACAGGGAGCGCCAGATTCGTGTCGAATTCGCCAACGCCAATGTCATGGGGTACGAGCGATATGACCCGTTCGACTGGAGCCAGCACACAAGTGGCGCGACCAGCAAGCCACGAAGAGGACCGCCTTCAGAGCACCAACGCGGCACTGACACACCGACCAGCAAGCAAAGCGAGCAGGACAAAACACAGACAATCAATGACTCCAGGTCAAGGGATTCGAGCCGCGAGCGAGCCGCCACGCCCCGCGAGCCGCCGGAGCGTCGCTGCCCGTCCAAGCACCCGAGCATCGGCAACGGACTCACGCCCGCGGGGCTCGCGGAGGCGCACCTGTCGTGTGGGTGTACGCCGTGTCTGTTTGCGGTGATGCGCCGCGTGGCCGACCAAGTGCAGGCAGTGGAGACCGCGCGGACGCAGGCCGCGGCGCGCAACGTCGCCGACCTCACCGACGAGAACTCGTGACCATCCACACGAGCATGTGTAGCCATGTTCCCACGCACTTAACGTACTGCAAACCGAACCTAGCGCAAGGTCTCATCAACCGCTTGTCCGGTTCTTTTTCTGGGCTCACTTCGAGAACCACCACTCCGCGTCCCATTCATCCATCAGCGCGGGATGGCGGCCACCGCGGTGCGCGAGCTGCCGCCGCGGACCGGACCGCCCCGGGACCCGCGGCGCCGCGTGTCGGAGGGCGAGCGCCCGCCGCGCGAGATGCTCTACACGCGCCGGTATCTGTCGCTGGCCGCGTACCAACGCGAGCTCGCGGACGATCCACACTACAAGGACCTGACCAGCCAGGACAAGATGCGGCGCTTCGGCTCGACGATCGTGCCGATCCACGTGCCGCTCGCGCCCGGTGAGACCAGGGAACAGTACGAGGCGCGGTTCCGCGGCTGGCTCGCGCTCCAGGGGCTCACGCTCGAGGAGCTCGCGCGCGACGCGAACGAGAACCGCGAGCGGTCCTACTGGTTCAAGTTTGCCAACGAGAACGCGCGCGGCGCGGTCAAGTTCGTGCCGCCAGCTGGGCAGCGCGATCTGCCGCCGCGCGGGCGCGAACGCGACGCCGAGTCGCCGGAGAGAAAGAGGCCACGTAGCGCGGAGGACGTATTGAATGGACTTGAGTCGGCACTTCGGTGCGAACGATATGGCGCGGCAGACAAGAAGAAGGCGCGAAAGGAGCAGGCGACCAACCCCGTAGTGGAGACTGCGGATGCTCGAGGCAACGGACGGGCGCTCGAAACGCGGAGCAAGGTGGCTCAGTGGGAGGACCGAATGGCGATTTTAGAAGCCCCGAAGGCGCGACCAACCTCCAACAGTAGTAGCAGCAACGGAAGTGGGAGTAGCTCCAAGAGTGATCCGCGGACTGAGAAAGAGATAGCCATCGCTGACCCTAAAGCGTTCAAGTGTACGTTGCTGCAGCCGTCACGGAACGCCTCGCTTCAGCAGGCCACATCGGCGTACGCGTCGTGTGGCTGTCGCCAGTGCCTCACACGTAGCATGCAGCACCTCGCGATGGCGGTGACCAAGGCCGAGGCGCGGCGGTGTGAGACGTGCTCCCGCAGCGATACCACGCGACCGCGCATTGTGGACCTCACGGCCGTCAAGGAGCAAGAGCCGTCCACACGTCGGCGTGAAGTGGGGTCTTTAACGACTAACACCGTGGACTCGGTGGAAGAGCAGCTCGTGGCTGCGTACGACGAGATCAACGAGCAGATCGTGATGAACGAGAACGCGCTGCAGACCGAAGTCGCTCGGCTCGCCGCGAACCCGCTCGCCGACATCCACGAGATGACTCGGCTCCACGACGAGAACCAGGAACTCCAAGAAATGCTGGACGGCGAACGCGACGCGAGGAGCGCCGCCGCGGCTGCGCTGATTGTGTACATGTGGCGCCACGAGCACGCTGATCTTGAGGCCATCCTGCGTGACGGCGCCGCGCAGCACGTGACACCGATACAGCGCACGTGCCACAAGCGATGCGCCGAGACCGCCGCTTCATTGGCGGAAAAGCGGGACTACGTCACCAAACTCCACCGTCAGCTACAGTCACTTGAAGATCCCGTCTCGGAGGACCGCAAGCGGTCTGCAGTCATGAAGCGGCGCGTACAAGAGCAGCTCGACAAGCTCGAGACGGAGATCCATCAGCTCCACGACCAGCGGCGCCAGCAGCTGCGCGTGCTGGTCGAGTTTGACGGCGAGCTGCGCCGCCTTGTCCAGGCGCTGCTCGCGCGCGCCGCCGCATTGGAGTAACGCGCGAGCGAGCGTTCGCCGCAGAACGGACTGTAACTTATTGTAAATATCGCACCACGCCATCCGTGCTGCCAAACGAGCAGTGCGTGCAGGCGCATCCAGCAGTAGCAAGTGCTTTGCAGTAGCCTGAGTAGCATCTACCTCCACACACTCGAAAAAGCTGTGACGTGCGCCACCCGCTCAGTGTATCCATTCAGTAGTCTAGGTTCGATGCGAACCTAGGAAGAGCTCCAAGCCCCCTCGTGGTGTTTCCCACTTCTTGCTTTGCATCCGCTGGGCGCCATGGCCTTTGAAGACGACTTCGTGCTGCCGCCGCGACCGACGGGGCGCCCGTCGAGCCGCAAGGACGCCCCGAGCCGCTCGTCCAGCGTGTCGTCGTCCGTGGAGAACCGCTCGAGTGGCAGCCGCGGCGGCGGCGATCGCGCGCGCCGGCCGCCGCCACCGGCTTCCTCGGCGGGGAACCCGTTCCTCGCGCAGCGCGTGCTGCCCATCGCCGAGTACGCGGACGAGCTGCGCCGCGGCGGCAGCGAGAAGCTGCCCGAGGACGAGCGCGTGCGCCTCTTTGGGACGAAGATCGTGCCGATCCCCGTGCCGCTCGAGCCCAAGGAGAGCGAGGCGACCCACGAGAAGCGGTTCCGCGGCTGGATCGCCAAGCGCCGCATCCGCCTCGAGGACGAGACGGTCACGAGCGAGCGCAAGCTGCGCAACGAGTTTGCGCGGTTCAAAGTGCGCTCGTACAACAACGGCAGCCTCTGGAGCGGCGGCGCGCAAGGCGGCAAGCGCGGCAGAGCGCAGTACGAGCGGAGCGAGGAAGAGGAGGAAGAAGAAGAGGAGGAGGAGGAGGAGGAGCAGGACTACGAATATGACGACGACGAGATGGAGCAGGTCAATGACGTCGAGGAAGAAGACCGCAACTACCGAGCCATTTACACCGCAGAGCGCAACAGCGACGACGACGAAGACGCGGGTGTTCGGTACGAAGACGACGAGGACGACGAGGACTCGGCTCCGCTCAAGCGGCGGCGCTCGGAGGGCCCACAGCCGAGCACGGACCTGTTACTGCGGAAACGCGTGCTCTCGATGGATCAGTACCGAGCGGAGCTGCAGCGCGAGCAGGTGCGGAAACTGACACCGACCGAGCGGCTCGAGCTGTTTGGCACGACGATCGCGCCCGTGCCCGTGCCGCTGTTTCCGGGCGAGACCGTCGAAGAATACGAAGAGGCGTTCCTGCGCTTCCTGCTTAGTAACGGCAGTAACGCGGCAACGAGCGCGAACGGCGAGCGCGGTCAGCGGATCAAGTTCGCGCGGTACCGAGCGACCGAGGTGGCGCCCGCGGAGGAACCCGAGAAACCCAGTATCCTCGCCCGCGTTGGTGATTTTGGCGCTGCCTCGTCAGCAGTGACCGTTAAACCCGAGCCGATGACCACGCTTCCAACTTATTCTGCACACAGCTTCCATGCTCCCGAGATGAAGCCGATCGTCCCGGCGTGTTCGTTCGTTTGTCCGCCCGAGAAATCCCGACCAACCGCGCAGCTACGAGCATACCTGGCGTGTGGCTGCCAGGCGTGCCTTGCACGGTGCGTAGAACGCCTTGTGGACCGCGCGGAAGCGGAAGAGCGTGCTTCGGAAGCCAAGAGTTCGTCGGAAGCCATGAAGAACGTGTCGCGAGTATCTCATACAGCGAAGGCCACACCCACAAGCGACGCTATCCACCCGAGCACGCACAGCGGCGTCGACGTCGCGAAGATGGTACAGCTGTCGTCACTCATGAAGACCCGGCGGCAGCGATTACAGTCTACCGGTGTCTCGAGCAAAGAGCGTTCGACCCATGAGGACCCGATGGGGCTCCAGCTCATAGGCCAGTACGACGAGATCAACGCGCGCGTTGTCGAGAACCAGCTCGCGCTGGAGCGGCTCGCCTCGCAGCTTCAGCACACGCCGATGGACCGCGTCGATGCGTCGACGGCGCTCCAGCGGCAAATCCAGGACCTCGAGGGCGTCATCGAAGACGAGATGGACCACCGCAACGCTGCACTCGCGATGCTCGCCGTGTTCTTGTGGCGCCACGACGCTCACGACCTAACACAGCGCGTGCGCAACCCAGGGGCCAGTGACCTCCCGCACATCCAGCGCGTTTGCCACCAAAAGTGCGCAGCACTGGCGAGCGATGTGGCCCAGAACAAGGCGCAGGCCGCGGCGCTCAAGCGCGAGCTCGACACCATGCTCATGGGCGACAACGACGACCGTGCCGAGGACGCGCATCTCGCCACGCTGCAGCGCGTGGGCGAGCAGCTTACGCGCGTGGAGCAGTCGCTCGCCGCGCTTCAGGACTCGCGGCGGCGCGAGGTCGCGACGCTGGTCCACTTTGACGCCCATGTGCGCGAGCTCGTGGAGACCTTGATGCTCGAGAGCTGAGATCTCTTTGAGCCTGCACCGTACTTAGAGTCAGTCTCATTAGATCCGTAACGTACTTAGCGAAGAGCTCACGAGCCCCCAACTCATCCTCCATCGAGAGGGAAGCCAGACAGCGCGACGTAGGACTCGTCTCTTTGCCAGGGAGAACGCTGATGCGGACGGTGGGCTACAGTGATGACGCGAGCGTGGTTTCGTCGTCCAGCGGCGGCGGCGGTGGCGGCCGCGCGTCGAGCGTCTCGGCGGTCCCGCGGCACATTCTGCTCCGCAAGCGCGTGCTCGCCATGGCCAAGTTCGCGCGCGAGCAGGCGCGCGGGGGCAACGCCTCGCTCTCCCAGGCGGACCGCGTGCGCCTGTATGGCGGCAGCGTGATCCCCGTGGCCGTGCCGCTGCTGCCGGGCGAGAACGAGGCCGAGCACGAGCACAACTTTCGCGAGTACCTCGCCGAGCGAGGCTACTCGCTCGCGGACCTGCGCGACGACCCCAACAAGGAGCGCAGCATGCGCACGTCGTTCGCGATGGCCAAGATGCGGCTCTGGCAGAGCGGCGCGTACGATCAAGACTCAGTGGTCGCGGGGGTGGGCAAGCGCCGGCGCACAAGCAGCTTTAGTCTGGAGGATCGAGACGGAGATGAAGCGAGTGACGACGAGAACTTTGACGATTCCAACTCGATGGCGCCCGCCGACCGCAAGCGTCCGCGTCGCGACTTGACACCGCTGTCCGCGGCGGGAGAGCTACTCAAGACGCGCGTGCTGTCCGTGAGTGATTACCGGGCCGAAGTCTTGCGCGGCGAAAAGCTGACCGAGGGGCAGCGGAGGCAGCGATACGGTTCCAGGTTCGAGCCGATCCCCGTGCCGCTGTTCCCCGGGGAGACGGTGGACGAGTATGAGCGGCGCTTCCAGGCCCACTTAGCGTCTGCGACGATGGATCTGTCGCGGCTGCGGTATGAACCGAACACGGAGCGGTCGATCCGGATGATGTTTGCGAGAGACCGACTGTGTGGAGGCCCACCGCCGCCGCTCCCGGTGAAGACCCGCGTAGTCCAAGAGGTGGCATCGTCCGCACCCAGGGACGACCCGTTGAAGCCGTCCATTCTCTCACGCGTCACCGATCCACCGAGCACGGACCGCTCGATGTCACCCGAGCCAGCCGACGTCATAGATGCCGACGAGCCAAGCGAGAGAGAGCCCATCGATCCGAAACTTCGCTTCCCATCGAATTGTTCGTTGCAACCGCCGCCGCCCGGGTCGCCCGACACAGCGCTGCCCAAGGCCTACCTCGCGTGCGGGTGCCGCAAGTGCCTGCTGCGCTGCACGAGCCGGCTGG
>JAMFLL010002030.1:0-11673 GCA_027475725.1 Pythium rhizo-oryzae | reverse complement strand
CGAGCCGAAGAGCACGATCGGTGCCTCCTTTAGTGTGCGCACGAACCACACGTCATCATACCACAGAAGGTGTGGTACGCCACCCGTCGCCGGGTCGTAGTAGCTATAAAATCGCCGCGCGAGCTCCGCGGGCACAGCGACCGACGCGAGGAAATCGAGTGCGATGTCACCTAGACGGCAAAGCAGACGTTGCAGGGGCTTCTCGGTCACGAAAGTGTGCACGAATGGTGTAAGGAGGCAGTTGAGCACGAGCGTCGTCACGTAAAAGCGATTCAGCGCGCGGTGTGGGAGGTGCTGGCTCATCTGGAGCGCCTGGTGGGTCTGGAGTACGATGTCGAGCACTTCATTCGCGGTGAAGAAGACTTCGTAGTAGCGGCCCTGGACGCCGAAGAGTCCCGTACGCGCGAAGAGGAACCAATAGACTGCGAGCATCGTGTCTTGGGCGCCACGCAGCCAGCCATAGAGCCAATGACCCCGTCGAGAAGTGGAGTTTCTGGAGAGAGAGCGCGGGTAGCGCACGCGGAGAGATGCCGCGAGGCGCCGGAAGAGTGGACGCCAGAGCAAGACGAAGTGAACAGCCGCGACAACGACGTGGACGGAGGCGATGACGCGAAAATGATGGGAGTTGAGCGCGACGGCGTAGTAGTCGATGGTATACATGTCGCTGAGTGTCGGGAGCACCCAAAAGATGACGCCCGCGAGCACCAGGTACGCGCCGCTGACAACGTGGAGCAGTGAGATGCCGAGCCACGCGGCCGCGTACGCGCGTGGGCCGAGCCGCACGGCGAACACCTCTGCGTCGACCGTGGGTTTGGCGGTACGAGTAGATGACGATCCGACCGGCACGATCTGCATGTTTCCGCCATGACGTGGCATCACTGGAACAAACTGCCGTCGTTGCGTTCCGATGGCGAGGGCTGCCACTCTCCGGCAGAGAGTCTCCGCTCGTACATGGCACTGGGACGTTGCTCTACTAAAGTCGCCAAAATGGTCTTGCTTGGCATCACGTAAAAATACGCGGCGACGCGACTGGGCTGGTGTCTGGAAAAGGATTGGAGCAGTGAATGTTAGGACATAGAAAGTATATTTTCGTTGAGATGTCTGGAGTATACGCACCCTTCCATGGACTCCACTAATTGCCTAGTAGCTACTGTCACGCACGTTCCCCAAGTCTGGCCTATTTCTTCGCGAGGAGCTGCTCAAGATAGCCGCCCTCCTGGGCCAGCTCGTAGAACATGCCGTTCTTGTTCTTCACCAGGTTCGCCGGACTATCAAACTCCACCACGCGACCATCGCTCAGCACCATGATACGATCCGAGTCCAAAACCGTCGCCAAACGATGCGCGATCGTCAATACCGTCGCCTCCTGGAAATCGCGGTTGATCATGTGCTGCAACTTTTTCTCCGTCGCATGGTCAATCGACGCCGTCGCTTCGTCCATCACCACGATACGCGACTTCGTCAGCATCGCCCGAGCCATACACAGCATCTGACGCTCGCCCACACTGAAGTTCTCCCCGTTCTCGCTCAGCTCGTACGACAGACCGCCCTCCAAAGCACCGATCTGATCCTTCATCTCCACCTTCTCGAACGCCGTCCAGATCTCCTCATCCGAATACTCCTCGAACGGATCCATGTACCCGCGAAGCGGACCCTTGAATAGCACCGGCGCCTGAGGGATGATCGACAGGTGCGACCGCAGCGACTGCAACGGCATCGTAGAGATGTCCACGCCGTCAATCGACACGCGACCGCTCACCAGCTCGTTAATGCGGAACAGCGCCATCGTCAGTGACGACTTGCCAGCACCCGTGCGACCCACGATGCCGATCTTCTCGTTGTTCTTGATGCTGAACGAGAGACCCTTGAGCACGGGCTGGCCGCCTTCCTTGTAGCTGAAGACGACGTTGTCGAAGTCGATGGTGCCACGCTGGGGCCACTGCGGCGAGGGCTCGATCTGGAGGACCTTCGAGTCGCCCTCGCCGGGGATCGACGTGTACTCGAGAATACGCTCCGGGCTGACCATCGAAATCTCGACCCACGACCAAACACGGACCAGACCCGCAAGCCCACCGTCAACGCTCAGTGCGTACGTGAAGGCAAGGCCAACGATGCCGGGGGTCAGGAACGCATGCAGGTACACAAGTGCGGAGACGACAACAATCACCACACCACAACCCAACAACTGCATGCGCACCTGGAACCACTGGCTCGTCACCGTCTCGGCAAACCACACCTTGTTGCTCAAGTCGTTACGCTTGAAGTTCTCCGCAATCGCACGTTCCACGTAGTCCGGACCAAAAGCGCGGATGAGCGAAACACCCTCCTCCGAACCAGTCACATGGCTCAGCACAGGCGACGCTGACACCTTCCACAGACGAGAGATCTCGCGCGACGGCGCAAGGTAGAAGTTCGCAATCTTGACGTACATGTACACCAGCGGGATCACCAGCACGCCCAAGAAGTTCACCGTGTAGATGGCCGTCGCGAGCTGACACATCGTGAAGAACAGCGTCGCCAAGAAGCCGCCGAACGCGAACGGGAGCATGAAGTCCACAGCAGACATGTCATCACCGTAGCGGTTGATGATACGACCAATCGGGTTCGCATCGAAGAATCGAAGCGGCGCGTTCAGAAGCGAGCGAGTCATCGCGTTGAAAAGGTGCTTCGACGCACGAATACCAACAAACGACACAGTCATCGACCGAACACCGACCATGAACGCGCTGCCCAGACCAAGAAGCACGTAGATCTTCATGTTGTACTCCGTCTTCTCCTCGTCGTACGCACCAAGTTTCTGGCCAGTCCAGTGGCTCAGCCAGAAGTCACTCGCAATCTGGAACGCCTGCCACAGCGTCTGCACCATGAACAGAAACACGCAGATGTGCACACCACCAAGCGCGTTGAAGTACTTCAGGAACACCGCCTTCGACACACGGCCCTCCTCACGCTCTTCGTCGTCGATCAGGCGACCAGCCTCCTCTCCGCTCTTCTCCGCCTTCTCAGCAGCCTCCTTCACCTTGCGCGGGGACAGACGCGTTACATACGCAACTCGACGCTTGATCGGATCGCGCCGCGCACCGCTCACCACGCCCTCCGACACCTCCAGCTTGTAGTTCGCAGCCTCCGAACCAATGATGTCCGGAGCGTGCGTCACCAACACCACAGTCTTCGTCTCCAACAACGTACACAAACACTTGCTGAAGATCTCGCTCTGCACCACAGCGTCCACCGCAGCCAACGGAGAATCGAAGATCAACACGTCCGCGTCCGCGTAACACGCACGAGCCAGACACAAACGAGCCTTCTGACCACCAGACAGGTTCACTCCCTTCTGACCGATCTCCGTCGAGTCGCCAGCAGGGAAACCCTCCAGGTCCGGCAACAAACCACACGCATCCAACACGCGCTGGTACAGCTTCTCGTCGTACGCCTTGCCGAACAAGATGTTCTCGCGGATCGTCATGTTCTGGATCCACGTCTGCTGCGAGTAGTACGCCACGCGGCCGCGCACAAACACCGACCCCGACAGCTTGTCCATCTCACCCAGCAACGCCGAGCACAACGACGACTTGCCAGAACCCACAGATCCGTGGATGACGACGAAGTCGCCGTTCTTGATGGTCATGTTGACGTCCTTAAGGAGCGCGGTATCCTTGGTCCATCCGAACGAGCCGTTCTTGATGTCGATGACAACGTCCTTGGGGTACGCGGAGCCGTCACGGATGACATTGGCGGAGTTGTACTCATCAATCGAAAGGAAATCCTGCATACGCTCAAGCGACACCTTGGCCTGGATACACTGGGAGATGACGTTCGGCAGGTCGCGAAGAGGGTCACGGAGCGCGTTGAAGAGCGCCATCGCCGTGAAGACCTTGGCGGCCGTGAGCGTCTGGCCCATCACAATCGAGTACACGCCAAACGACGTCATCGACACAAACAGCGGAGACGCCCACAGCACGAAGATGCTCGTCGCACCGAGGTACATGTAGCGCGCCGTCGCCGACAGCTCATGCGCACGGATCTTGGCGATCTTCTCGGCAAACTTGGACTCCCACGCGTTCAGCTTGACGATCTGGATCGAGCCGAACTCCTCCTTGATCGCCTTCATACGCGTATCCTTGCGTTCCATGATATCCTCGAACGCCTTGCCCGAGAACATGGCGATGAAGTAACTCGCGAGCATCGACAGACCGATGACACCGAGACCGGCAAACGCCGCGAGGTCGATCACGTCGTACAGCATGTACACCACAACTGCGATCTGGAGCGGCAACACCCACAGGTTGTTCACCTGGAACGCCGCCCACAGCACGTTCGACACGTCCGACGAAAACAGGTTGGCAATGTCCACGCACTTGGGGTCGCTCTTGCTCTGGATCGAGCGGCGCATCGCCTTCTCGAACAGCAGCGACTTCATCGACACCGTCAGACGCAGCGCCACGAGCTCCAGGTAGTAGCTCATCTGCGCCGTCACAAACGCGTTCGCGATCTTGGACGCGAAAAACGCCGCCAGCCAAATCGCCAGGTCCATCACCGCCACCTGCGGCGCCGTGAACGCGTCGATCACGTGGTGGAGCACGGCCGGCGCGAACACGCCGCACGCCATCGAGAACAGCATGGCCACGCCGCAGATCACAAACGACACGCCGTACGTGTGGAACATGGCGCGGAACACCGACTGGCCGCACTTGTCGAACTGCAGCCGGTACTTGGCGTACGCGTTCGCGGTCTTGTTTTCTCCCTCGAGCTCCCAGAGGTCGTCGTTGTCGAGCTGCCGGCGGTTGCCCTCGGCCATCATCGGGTCCGCGAAGCCGAAGAGGAGCTTGGAGATGAGCGACGCCTGCGACGGGTTGGTCTTGGCCAGGCGCGCGGCGCTGGCGTCGGCTTGAGCGTCATTCTCCTTGTCGCGGAGCGTGCCGTAGCCGTCCTTGCGGGGCGACGACGACGGCGGCAGCAGCGACGCCATGGTGGTGGATGGCGAGTTGGTTTCCCTTTCTGGAACTGCGTGCGCGTGCTGGGGAGGGGGAGGTTTTTGTGGGGCGACAAACACTCCGGCCAACGGAAACCAGACGGGTGGTTCGTTGGGCGTGTTGGGCGGTGCGCAGCAGGCGGCGAATCCGAAAGTGACAGACGAAACGTTGGGGGTTCCGACCAACGCACAGACGTTGGCGACGCGTTCTGGAACGAGACGAGGAGGGAGAAGGGGGGGGGAGGATGATCCCTCGGAGGCCGAGTGGCTGGCTAGCAGCGCGAGGGAAGGAACAGGAAATCGAAACTCAGGAGAGACCACCGTCTGGCCCGTGGGTGATGCCACATCACGCGTGCACGAGAAGCCAGCGCCGGCGGCCAACAGAACGCTTCAGTTCCAGGTTTCCTGACAAGGCACCCAACGTCGGAGAGAGAGAGAGGGTGCCGTGGAGCCCAGATTCGCCCATCGCCTCGTTTATTTTCTCGAGCGTGGGGCCGCGCGCCAACAGTTCAAAACGGGTGGGTCCTAGCACAAAGACCGTTGTCTCATTATACTTGTATTTTGTATTGACTAGGGAAACGGGTTTGTTGGAGACGGTTGGTGGCGCCGGAAACCCGTGACGGTGTGAGCCGCGAGCATCCCACGGTGATGCGCACGAGCGCGTCAGTGCCCACGCAATCATTCCACTTCACTTCGCATTAATTGTGACAGGTGCTTGAACCTTGGCCTTAACCGACCGTGTGAAGGGACGTCGCCGGTACTATTCATTCCTACGGGTTTTCCGGATGTAAACGAATGCATTCATTCTGGAAAGAAAGGCGCCAACATTCTGTCTTGCTTCGAATCGTTGGGGACACGCCGCTCCAAATAGCGAGACCACCACCGGAGAGAACGTTCCGGTCGCCGTCGCAGCGGCGGCGGACTCGATAGTGGAAGGGTATCCGCGATCACCAATAGGAAGGGCCTGCCTGGTCGACCATCGGCATTCATTGCTGCCTTCTTGGCTGGCAAAAGGTGCAGGCGCAGTCCACGGCCATCGCTGTCAGCGGCTGGTGCCGGCTGACCAGCACTCATGGCACGGAGGGGGTGTTCGGTAGTTGGAGCTCTCGTCAAGAACAGAAAAGTTGCTCGCAGGACGGGAATGATGGCGCGTAGAAGGTTTGGCGAAACGCTAATACCCCGGTACTGTACGGTTCATCCATGAAAGTGTACACCAATCCGAGGCGGCCCCGCGACCCTCGCGGCGCGTCTGGTCGTGGTCCACGACGTGGACGAGTCTGGTGATGGATCGAGAAGTGGGGGCAGACCGAAACATGCCTACCGTACCATGAGTGTTGGTCGTCTGAATCACTAAATTTCGAAAACTGGTGCAACCTAAATGCTGTGTGTTTGTCCATCTGATCCTCATCACTCACGGCTGCAATGTTGCCATCAGCACGGCCTCCAGCAAAAACGAAAAGAACAGGGGACGTCCCATCAAGTGGATGGGACCATGTTGCACAACCATCACTTCCACATCACCACATCATGACATCATTACGAGACCGGAGTCCTCAGCTTGTCCAGCACACCTCCTTCCTTCGCCAACTCGTAAAACACGCCGCCTACCTTCTTCACCAGGTTCGCCGGACTATCAAACTCCACCACGCGACCATCGCTCAACACCATGATACGATCCGAGTCCAACACCGTCGCCAAACGATGCGCGATCGTCAACACCGTCGCCTCCTGGAAATCGCGGTTGATCATGTGCTGCAACTTCTTCTCCGTCGCATGGTCGATCGACGCCGTCGCCTCGTCCATCACCACGATACGAGACTTCGTCAACATCGCCCGAGCCATACACAGCATCTGACGCTCGCCCACACTGAAGTTCTCCCCGTTCTCGCTCAGCTCGTACGACAGACCACCCTCCAACGCGCTGATCTGCTCCTTCATCTCCACCTTCTCGAACGCCGTCCAGATCTCCTCGTCCGAATACTCCTCGAACGGATCCATGTACCCGCGAAGCGGACCCTTGAACAGCACCGGCGCCTGAGGGATGATCGACAGGTGCGACCGCAGCGACTGCAACGGCATCGTAGAGATGTCCACGCCGTCGATCGACACGCGACCGCTCACCAGCTCGTTGATGCGGAACAGCGCCATTGTCAGCGACGACTTGCCAGCACCCGTGCGACCCACGATGCCGATCTTCTCGTTGTTCTTGATGCTGAACGAGAGACCCTTGAGCACGGGCTGGCCGCCTTCCTTGTAGCTGAAGACGACGTTGTCGAAGTCGATGGTACCACGCTGGGGCCACTGTGGCGACGGCTCGATCTGAAGCACCTTGGAGTCGCCCTCCGAAGGAATTGATGCATACTGACGGATGCGTTCGGGGCTAACCATCATAATTTCTGTGTATGCCCAAACGAAAACGAGACGGCTGAGGTTGACATCAACGCCAAGCGCGTATGTGAACGCAAGACCGACGATGCCTGGGGTCAAGTACGCGTGGAGGTACACGAGGGCAGATACAACGACGATCACAACTCCGGAGCCGACAAGCTGCATCCGCACCTGGAACCACTGACTGACAGCGGCTTGAGCGAACCAGACCTTGTTGTTCTCGTCAATGCGGGCAAAGTTTTCGGCGATAGCGTTGTCAACCCATGTCGAACCGAATGCGCGGATGAGCGCAACGCCTTCCTCCGAAGCAGTGACGTGACTGAGAACGGGAGATGTCGAGACCTTTGCGAGGCGAGAAATCTCGCGCGTTGGGGCCAAGTAGAACGAGGCAACACGGAAGTAAATGTACACGAGAGGTACCACAAGCACACCAAGGAACTGGACTGTGTACATGGCCGTCGCGAGCTGGCACGCACAGAAGAAGATCATCGAAAGGATGCTGCCGAAGCCCAGCGGGAGCATGAAGTCGACGCTGGACATGTCGTCACCATAGCGATTAACAATGCGCCCCATTGGGGTTGCGTCGAAAAAGCGAAGCGGCGCGAACAGCAGCGATCGGGTCATTGAGTCGAAGAGTTGGCGAGAGGCCCGAAGGCCAGCCATCGCGATACTCACAGTTCGAACAAGCACCATGAACGCACTCCCCAGGCCTAGAATCGTGTAGATGAGCATGTTGTACTCAGTCGACGACGGGTCGTACTCTGTCGCTTTCTGTCCAGTCCACTGGCTCAGCCAAAAGTCACTTGCGATCTGGCATGCCTGCCACACAGCCTGCACCAAGAAGAGCATGATCATGATAGGGGTGCCACCCATCGACTTGACATACTCGGACAGAACCGCAACAGAAACACGGCCTTCGCTTCGTTCTTCGTCTTGTACCAGCCGCCCACCCTCAAGGGTCGAAACGGGAGTTTTTTCATCCGAATCATACTTCATGCCAGATGCCCGCGACTTGGAGGAGGCATACTCTAATCGTCGTTTGATAGCATCGCGACGCGTTCCACTCACCACACCCTCCGACACCTCCAACTTGTAGTTCGCGGCCTCCGAACCAATGATGTCCGGAGAGTGCGTCACCAACACCACAGTCTTCGTCTCCAACAACGTACACAAACACTTGCTGAAGATCTCGCTCTGCACCACTGCGTCCACCGCAGCCATCGGAGAGTCCAAGATCAACACGTCCGCGTCCGCGTAACACGCACGAGCCAAACACAAACGAGCCTTCTGACCACCAGACAGGTTCACTCCCTTCTGACCGATCTCCGTCGAGTCGCCAGCAGGGAAACCCTCCAGGTCCGGCAACAAACCACACGCATCCAACACGCGCTGGTACAGCTTCTCGTCGTACGCCTTGCCGAATAAGATGTTCTCACGGATCGTCATGTTCTGGATCCACGTCTGCTGCGAGTAGTACGCCACGCGGCCACGCACAAACACCGACCCCGACAGCTTGTCCATCTCACCCAGCAGCGCCGAGCACAACGACGACTTGCCGGCACCGACCGATCCGTGGATGACGACGAAGTCGCCGTTCTTGACGGTCATGTTGACGTCCTTGAGGAGCGCGGTATCCTTGGTCCATCCGAAAGATCCGTTCTTGATGTCGATGACAACGTCCTTCGGGTATGCCGAGCCGTCGCGGATAACATTGCTCGAAACATACTCGTCGATGGCCAGAAAGTCGCTCATACGGTTGAGAGAGATTTTGGCTTGAATACACTTGGAGACGACATCCGGAAGGTCGCGAAGAGGGTCGCGGATCGCGTTGAAAAGAGCCATCGCCGTGAAGACCTTGGCAGCCGTGAGCTGCTGGCCCATGCCAATCGAGTACACGGCGAAGGAAATGATCGAGACAAACAATGGAGATGCCCACAAAATGAAGATTGTGACGGCGACGAGGTACATGTACCGCGCGACGGCCGACAGTTCAAACGCACGCAGCGCCGCAATCTTGTCGTAGAACTTGGATTCCCAGGCGCTGAGCTTGACGATCTGGATGGACCCGAAGATCTCCTTGATGGCCTTCATACGCGTATCCTTGCGCTTCATGATATCCTGGAACGCGTAGCCGCTGGCCATGGCGATCAAGTAACTGATGACCATGGACACGCCGATGACCGCCAACCCGGCGAACGCCGCGGCGCCGATGATGTCGTACAGCATGTACAGCACGATCGTGATCTGCAGCGGCAGAATCCAGAGGTTGTTGAGCAGGACCGCCGCGGTGAGCAGGTTGGCGCAATCCGTGGTGAACAAGTTGGCGATGTCGACAGCGCGCGGGTCGCTCTTGCTCTGGATGGAGCGGCGCATGGCCTTTTCGAACAGCAGCGACTTCATCGACACGATGAGCCGCAGCGCGACGAGCTGGAGGTAGAAGCCCATCTGCGCGCTCACGAACGCGTTCGTGAGCCGCGACGCGAAGAACGCGCCGAGCCAGAGCGAGAGGTTCGCGACGTCGATCTGCGGCTGCGCGAAACCGTCGATCACGTGGTGGAGCACGGCCGGCGCGAACACGCCGCACGCCATCGTGAACAGCGACGCGAGCCCGCAGAGCACGAACGACACGCCGTACGTGCGCACAATCGCGCGCGGGATCGCGCCGCCGCACGCGCGCAGCTGGGCCGAGAACGCCGCGTACGCCTGGAGCGTGCGGTTCTCGCCGTCGAGCGCCCAGAGGTCGTCAAGATTCAGCTGGCGCGCGTTGCCCGTCTCCATGAGCGGCGTCGCGTACGCGAAGAAGAGCCGCGAGAGCAGCGACGCGCGCGGCGGCGCGCGGGAGCCATCCTGCTGGTCGTCGAAGAGCGGCACTGCGCCGTAGCGCGCGCGCTTGAGCGGCGGCGACGCCGCGCGGAGCAGTTCCGGCATCGGCGCGACGCGGACGAGCGAGGGAACTAAATGAGCGGCGACGCACGAGCGGCGAGCGATCGCGGCGCCGGCCGTTGCCTCAGCGTTGCCACCCGCGCGGCCATTACATTGAGGCCGGAGAAGTTCGTTGACAGACGGGAAAACGGGGTTTGTTTTGTTCCTTTCTTGTATGAATTCATACAGGTTTGGACAACAGGTTCATCGCGTGAAATGGATTTGAAGATCTCGTTTGGGATTAAATTAGGAAGGGTTTTCGTGATGAGTGTGCACAGAAATGTGATTGCCAATCCGCCACTGATTGTACACGATCCGGGGGATGACGTTTACGCTGTGCAGCCACAAAGCAAGTTGCGACTGGCAAGCGCGGTGGCTTCACACATCTGGTTACGGTCGAGGAGGTTACACGACCCGAAAAGATACATACCGGTTTCCAAACCGGTTTTTCATTTTGCTCGACTAAAAATCGATATTTCTGGTTGGCGCGAAAATCCAACGCAGAGTGATGGTCTCCTCGGCAATGGCCCCGTTTGATTCGCCGAATCCACGCGACGCGAGCAGCGAGAGCACTCGCTGGCGCTTGCTCCGCATGCTGCCAGCGTGGCAGCGCGTCGGCCACGCCATGGCACACGCCATGCGATACTGCCAAGCGGTGTGCCGAAGCTCGCGAGCTCGGCGTCGGATCATTTCGCCAGCCGCCACCCATCCCATCAACGCGCAGCATCATGGCGTCGGCTCCGCTGCTAACGCCCGCGCGCAGTGCTACGTACGGCGCCGTCGCGGCGGCGCCACCGCCTCCGCCAGCATCCAAGCGCCGCGACGCGCCCCACACGGCGTCGCTTTTCTCGCGGTGCTTCTTTAGTTACGCGACGCCGCTCATGGCCACCGGGAATAAGCGCGCGCTCACGGACGACGATCTGTGGGTGCTCACGGGCGAGAACACGACCGCGGCGGCCCACGCCGCGTTCTCGCGGTGCTTTGACGCGCACGGAGGGTCGCTGCCGCGCGCGATCTTCAGCGCGTACGGCAAGACATTCGCGCTGAACGGCCTCGCGTCGCTGTTCTCCGTGGGGTGCACGGTGTTCGCGCCGGCCGTGCTGCACCGCGTGATCGACGCGTTCGCGGCGCCGCAGATCGATTTCGCGAGCCTGTTGCGCTGGCTCGGCGCCTTCTTCGCGTACAAGCTCGCGGATGCGTTCGCGAGCGTCCACACGCGGTATTACCTGGAGCTCGCGGCCATGCGC
The DNA here is from genome assembly GCA_027475725.1 of Pythium rhizo-oryzae. Lineage (NCBI taxonomy): Eukaryota > Oomycota > Peronosporomycetes > Pythiales > Pythiaceae > Pythium > Pythium rhizo-oryzae. The sequence continues at coordinate 144 of JAMFLL010002030.1, read as the reverse complement.
ATGACGGCGTCGATCAAGGGGCTTTTGTTCGAGAAGGCGATGCGTCGCGCGCAGCAAGCGAAGCAAGAGGATGCGGCCGTCGATCTCGCGAACCTCGTCACATCCGACGTGAGCAACGTGCTGTGGGCGTCTTACCAGATCAAC
>JAMFLL010002029.1:0-11677 GCA_027475725.1 Pythium rhizo-oryzae | reverse complement strand
CGAAAGTGATGCGAAGCATGCGACACCTACCGCTCACGCTTGGGCCGATTTCATTTCAGATCAGGAACCCAGTACGTGTATCGCATCCAAGAGTCGGACCACCTTGAAAATAGCTACATGTCGGTGACACAGAGCCACCCAGGTCAGGAGTGGGTCTAGAGCAACTTCTCGAAGGGGATGGACGAGCACGTTTTCGTCGATGCAGCGACTCCTCTCGGATTTGCCCTGGAATCCAGCACCTTCTGGACCTGTTTTCGGCAACTTCTGCTGCGAATGAACAACTTCTGAGTCTCAAACAGCATCTTGATGGAGGGAAATATAACCCTTGTGGTCCTCCGCCGTGAGATGAGACGAGACGCCACGAGAATGTTTCCGGGAACGGGGGATATTTTCCCCCTGAACACTCACACACGATGTGGAGTACTATGTCTGACACAACAGTATTATCGCTGTTTCTCTCTTCCTCGCAAGAGGATTCCGCATTCTCCGGAGACCAAGTCCACGATGGATCTCGCGGAAAATGGAGGAGCTTCGAGCGCCGAAGGCGTGCAACAAGTGCAGACCGGCGGTCCGACGGCGAGCGAGCGTGGGTACAGTCGTGACGGCCGCACTCCAGTGCATGTAAGGGACGCTGCCGAGCGAGGAGGCGAGCCAAACCAGAGGACTCGAGACGTGATTCTCCGTGACACCACTATGCGATTGGCGCGGTCTCGCCTTCACGAGATGCAGGCAATGAAAAGACGCCTTCATGAGCTCTCGCTCGCGCTTGTTCGTGTGAACGAGCTGCGGCAAGAAATCGAGGAGCGTGTGGACGCCGATTTGGCCGTCGCTAACCAGCTCGCAGCGACTTTTATAGGCACCGATGACCACGCGACCGTTGCTCAGAGCGACCATACTTTCTCACAGTATCTACAAGCTCTACTCGCACATTTTGCCGCGGCCCGAGCGCGCACAGCTTGAGCTTCCAACGCTACAAGATGAATGAGTAGTTCAGAAAAGGTAAAACATGTATTTTTGTGCACCTCCGATTGGTCTTACTCTTGCAGTTCATCGTGCCGGCGCCTTTCGAGCGTGGCCTCGATCCGACTAGTTGCCGTTCACACACGTCTCGCATCGGCAGTGGAACCAGCGGTCTTCGCCGTAGCCCACAGTGATTTCCTCGCCTGCCAAGATCGGGCGGGTAGTCACCACTACCACCGTGCTCTTCCACCTGTTGGAGACCTCGTGAAACTGCGCCGCTGGGGTGCAAGCGTGGTTCAAGAACCTCATCAGACTTCCCACAAACAGCGCGTTGATACACACTCGCTGGTTCGGACGGTGACTATCGTTCGCATGCAGGTGCAGGCGATAACCTTCGTTCTTGGGACGCTTCTTCGGATCCGCGCTTTGGAGGGAGAGCTCACCCAAATACTCACCGATCACGACACCTCGATCAAGAGGTTCCGTGGCGACGATAGTGAGTGTGTGTGTGCCGCGGATGCGCATCAAACGCAGGTTTTCGAGCTGGATGCGATGGTATGCGACCAGGCCGTTTCCGCACATACCGTTGTAGCGGCAAACTTCTGTCGTACAAAAGATCTCGAGAGCTCCGTTGCGGCACGTATCGTAGCGACAGGGTGCCTGGCAGACGCACTTGCCGAAAACTGGGCTGAATGTTGCGCTTACGCCGTACGGGTTGAAGTTGTTACTGATCTGCGGGATGTTGGGCGGCCACGACGCGTCCACAAACTGAACTTCCTCGCCATCGTCGCTGTCATCTTCTGCCTCCTCCGAGTCGCTCGAATCGTCGAAGGTGTCGTCTTCCGAGGGATCGGAGTGGTCCGATGCCTCGGAGGAGTCGGACGACTCGGGATCGTCCGAACCCATAGGTCGGAGCCCCATGTGCACGAGCCAGCTGCCCGCGGTTTTGAATCGATCACGCGCGGCTTCCTCCTCGTAGTCCAACGGCGGACCGTGCGTGGGCTTGTCCTTCGTCAGGAGAGTGCGCACATCTACAGGCTGACGATGGATGCTCGCCCGTGGTGGACCCGGGAGCTTCGCTTCTGCGACGCCCTTGCGTTCCCGTGCCCGCTCGTCCGCGTCGTCGGCCTTCTCGTGCTTTAGTGCAGCGCTGACGGCATGCGGCGGGTCATCGCTCTCTTGCTTCGGACCAACTCGCACCTCGCACGCGCGCTTCTCATCGTCGTGTCCCCCGGGCATGTCGTCGTCAGACTCGTCCGGGACAAACAGCCGTTGGCGCTTCTTCGGCGCCTCGGACACTCCTTCGTGGCCACCGCCGCCGGCGCTACCCTGGTCGGAGTCGTCGGAGGAGATGAGGATAACTTCTTGCTCTTGCTGCTGCTGCTCCATTCGTGAAATGAGCAGGATCCGGCAACTTCTGAGCGGCGTTGACTGGTAGGTGCGCGAAAGGGACCGGGATCCAGCAACTTTTCAGGAGTCTAGCAACTTTTGACGCCAGATGTCGGTGTATCTAGCAACTTCCGCTCTGTGCGCTGCCGCACTCACTTTAGCCCTCCTTCTGTGAATACTTGTGGGTACTCTACCAAGCCACGTCCCCAGAATGCATTCATCCATAGAGACCAAGCCAGTGACTTATGAATCACGTCCCGAGAATGCACTCATCCATGGTGGCCATGCGAGTGATTTATGAATGCAACGCACACGAATTGGAATAAAAGGAATCGATTGTGTTCATTATCGTGTATAGGGTGTCGCCTTTGCAGGGGATCGCCGCGACGTTCTTCTCGTGCTCGTTCAGTCAGTTGAGCGCGTTCGCCATCGATGCCTCGAGCGTCGTGCCGTCCTGGTCGATAGGGTGCTGGCCGCGGTGGAAACACTGCGCCTGCTTGAGCTCCATGTGGTCGAACCACAAGCCCAAGCGGATCTCCTCTCTTACATAGAGACGTCGTAGCTCGAAGTTGTTGTCACGATGGTCTTGGGCTTCTTTGGTGGTGGGGCCGTTGCCGCGCGCGTGACTTGAGCAAAGTACGTAGAGAATCGTGTTTCCGTGGCCTTGGCTCGTTCCACTTCTTCTGACGCAGTTCTTGTACGTGACAAACAGAATATGATCCACATTAGGCGGAGCCGCAACAGAGACGTCTGGGCTGGCGTCAGCTCTCGAAACCGAATGATGTCGTGCTCGCCGCTCATGAAAGAGCAGGCTTGGAGGATGCAGAGCACACCACAATTCCATCCGTCCGCTTGCGGCTGGCGCGGACAGTCGACGAAAAGTTGCTCCATGTGGCGTAGATGGATTTGCACGGCCACGCCCCCTGCCGGGCTAGTTTGCGCGCTCAACTGTTGGTTGGTTCGAGCACACCACATTCGTAGCACCGGCAAGCACCAATCTGACCACGTCTCTGCGAGACGATATGTCCACAGGTTTGAATGCGTGGGGTTCTTCAGAAAAGCTTCATGCCGATCACTGCTCCACGCTGAACACTTGGGGTCGTACAAAAACACTCGATGCCGGTCACTCTTCCAGTCGAACACAACGCAGATCACACACCAGTGTACATTGCCGTAGTTGATAGGGAAGATAGCCACACGCGTGAAGAGCAGCGACAACACCGGTAGGGAGATACCAGCCGTGGTTTCTCGGAGCAGAGAGTCAAATACCACTAGAGCGTGTTCTTCCGCGCTGAAAGTGGCGAGAGCCCGCGCGAGATCAAGCGGTTGACGCCTCCGCCGCCGCCCGGTGCTCTTGAAGACATCCTGCGCCGCTGGCGGCCGAGCGAGACCCCTCCTGCGAAGGAGAGCAAGCCCAGAGCCTACGTCGTGGCGGAGGAGTTTGACGAGGATGAAGCCGGAGACAACGACGATGAGGACCGCGATGAAGACTTCGACGACGAGCTGATGGAGGACTCGACGCCGGAGACATCTACAGAGACGGCCGCGTCGTCCGACAGCGCCAAGCGCCACCGGTACTTGCGCGAGGCCGACCGCCACGCGATCCTCCAGCGCATCGACGCGGGCGAGAAGCAGGCTGCGCTCGCGCGCGAGTTCGGTGTCACGCGCGCCGCGATCTGCCACATCAACAAGAACCGCTCGCAGATCCTCGCGCGGTCGACGCGGCCCGACGTCCACGAGGCCGCGCGCCACCCGAAGCGGCGCATGTCGTCGGCCGCGATCGCGCAGCGCCGGTTCCGGCAGCCGCCGCGCGGCGGCGGTGCACGCTTCCCGACGGTCCACGAGGTGCCGTCGCCGTCGCTGGCGCTGCACCTCACCACGCTGCGGAATCCGGATACCGATAGCGCCACGTTCTGTGCCGCGGCCGACCGCGCGTTCGTGCTGCTGCTCGAAGAGGCGCTGGCGCTTATGGTGTCGCGCCACGACGGCACGTCGCCCCAAGAATCCGACCACCACGCTACTTTGACGTGCGCCATGGTGCTGGGCGAGCACGGACTCCCGATGATGAAGGCATTCCGTGCGCTGCAACCACAGAACCCGACCGGCTTTGTGACGCTCGCGCGCGATGACGAGCGCGGTCAGGAGCTGGCGCTGCACAAAATGAGCGTGCCGTTGGGGTTGCGCGACCGCGACGTTTTCCTGTTGGCCACAACCTGCGCGGACGGCGACGTGCTGTGCGTGGCACTGCGGTCGCTGCTGGACTTTGGCGCGCAGGAGGCGCGTATTTGTGTGGTCTCGCTCGTGGTTGCGGCCGCCGCGGCCGCGCAGCTCGAGGGCGCGTACCCAGGCGTTCGCGTGGTCGCGGCGGCGGTGGACGCCGAGGGCATGGGCGACGCGCTCGCGCCCGACCGCTTTAGCGAGCGCTACTACAACACCGTGGTGGTCCACCACCAGCGCGAGCTCGGGGGCGCGGTCGTAGGCCTGTGAGCAAGCGGCCCCTGCGCGTAGTAGATGTCGTAAAGGTCGCCAGCGCGGTCGAAGTCTATGGAATTTGGTGTTGATCTTCCTGGTCTCTTGTCGGGGAGCGCTCACTCAACGGTCGCAAGATGTGGTTCGAAAAAAAAAAATGGAGCTTTTGAGTTCGTCAGAGAGGTGGAGTTCGCAGGATCAATGAAGAACAACACGCGAAGAAACGGCGAGCAAGACAAGAACGAAGCCTTGGAAGTTTCCGAATCGTCTCGTCCAGAGCGGAAGATGCGCAGAACTCGGAATCTGACCAGCGCCCTGGAGGGGATGGCCATGGCGGGTCTCTTTGGAACAGGCGAACTTTACGCATCGTGAACCGTTGTCCAAGATTCCTGCCACTTGTGGGCGTGCTTGTTGGCGTGCTCGTTGGCGTCGTGCTTGGCTTTGCCGCCAGTGTCAATTGAAAACGCGTCCCGTTGCGATACGGCTCGCGAATTCTGCGAAACGAAATTCACGGCACTGCATCCATGAGAAAGCAAGCACGCGACGCTCTCTGGATCGACGGCAACCTTCGGTGGTGGTGTGCCAGTCTCTGGGCTACAACGTAGCTCGCTCATTTACGAGAGCGAGGTCGGAGAAACCAGTAACGTGGGAACAGTCCGAGCCACCAACACCTGCTGTCGACTCGCCCGCGGTTGCGCGTGCGGGGGCGAGAAACGGATATGTACGATCGGAGACCCTCCCTGTCTCTCCTGCTCCCACGACCTTTGCCGTGTTGGCTGGCGCTGTCCCATGGCTGATTGCGCTCTCGTTGGCTTTCTAGATGGTTCTTGTGGCTGCAGCTATCAGAATACCATACCCGTTCGACTGGCCGCGTTCCCAGTCGCCAAGGGGGGCGTGGTGCTCCGGTCGCAAAGACGCTGCATTCGGGCGCTGTACTGTACCCCAGCAAGCTGTCGTCATGGCCGCCAGCCATGCGCTACTATACGTACGTACCCGTACTGTACCGCAGCCATGATGACAGAAATGAAGGAGAACGCATGAATTGCACAGAAAAAAACATGTGAAAACACATAATAAACCCTTTTATGTCCGTTTTTTGTTGGGCGACGTGCCTGCGCCAACGTATGTGAACGTCAGTGGGGACCGGTGACTCGCGCCCGCGCGCTCGCTGGCGCTCGCCTGCGCTAGACGCTTCGTGCCGCCACCCTCCGCTTCGCTTCGGGGGCGGGAGAATAGATAGAACCTCCGAGTCGGTGTTGTGTTCCTCGCTGCGCTATGTACCCATGTGAAAACACACAAAAATCTACCTTCTGTTTGTATGGGAGGGATGACCTTCCTTTGTGTGTTTTCACAGATTCGTTCTGTGATTTTCATATTTACTCGAAATGAAGAGCACACCCGTTCGCTCCGCCTCCACGTGGAAGAACAGAATAAAGTTCGTTCTCGAATGTAGGTATCTGATACTAGGCTTGCTTTGCTTGCCCGAAGGGCGCGGGCGCCTTGCCAGCTTCAACCAAAAACAGCCACGAAAAACTGGCCCATCTGCCGCCACTTCCCAGACGACGCGAATCTGAAGGTTCTAGAAGTCAACGGATTACTCTGGCGGCCTTGGCTCACCTCCTCCTCACCACAAGCACCATGATGCTGCCGACCAGCATCAGGACCTCGTCCATTTCCACGAACGTGCCCGAGTCGAGGAAAAGCCGACAGGCTCTCTGCAAATAGCTGGACTCGAATCCTCCCTAGACTTAACCTGCGAGTGCGGGCGCGCCTCAAACGCAAGTCTGCCGCGTGTTAATTAAGCACCGCGGCGGAAGATGCCTGAAAAAAAGCGGAGGCGTTGTGTCTCGCTGTACATTGTGGTCCCCCACGACCACCTCGGCGAGATGTACATTGGTGACAAAGAGGCTGGCGCCATGTTGTCCGTCTAGTTGTCATTCTTCATTGTGAAATCGCTGGGTTAGAAATTGGCGATAACACGACCGGCTTCGCCTGCGTGTCCCTTGCGCGCGGAATAAGCCTTCACGAAAGTCCTTGACTTTGGGGCCATCGGCGCCAAGGCAGACTCACGCGGCCGCCCTCTGGATTTCACAAACACGCTGGATAGAGTGGTCCGCTGGCGGCCGCACCCCTAGTCAGTCGCAACATAAAAACACGAACTCAGGATGGGAGGCTGAGGCGCCGAAACGGCTTCCCGCTTTCTTTTGGACGCACAGTACCGTACGTACCCAGCTCCTCGCCCCGGACTGTCTCACCGACCTCCCGCTGCTCCAAACGCCTGGGACAGCGCCTGGGTCGAGCTGGCTGGGATGCGCCCTCGTCCTCCCTTTCGCAGTTTCCGGCACAGACGCCGCGAGCCAATGGAACGCGCCGGCGGCGGAGAGCCCGCGAGCGTGTGGCCCCACGCACAATTCCACGGTTCTCTCCCTCTCACGGCCCCGGGCCGCTCGCCCCCTCGCTGAGCTGCGCGGAAGATATGGTAAGCAAGAGAACTCGGCACTACAGTACACTGTATGGCGGGTCCCACCCTGCATCTCTACCAAGCGTGTCAATTGAAATCCTGGCGCCGGTGCCACGACGGCCGCGTTCTGTCAGCACTTTGGTTACGCGGGCGTTGCTTGAAAACATTCTGTACACGCTCGCGCCAGGCCGCTCGGCCTCTAGTGCACAACCAGGCCAAGGCGTTGTTCTGGCTGTCGGTCTTCCGACCGATCCGAGCCAGGGCCCGTCGGCTGACGAAATCAAATGTGTTTGCCGTGTTCGCTGGGCCAGTCTGCCGCAGGCAGTGCCTGACCCCGCGTGTCCATCCCCCCGAGCATCATCCCATGGCCGGCGTCTGTGTTATCTTCGCCCAAATGAAGCCATGTTTCCGTGGAATGGCTCACAAAGAGACCGAGCCGCGCATGCCTGATCTGTGTCGGCGCTCTACCTACACTGGGACGGTCGTACTGTACAGATCCCGATCCGACCGAAGGGATGCGTCCCACTTTAGTCCACAGAGCACTGAAACGAGTCTCAGCCTGGGCAAGGGCACAACCAACCGCCGCGTGTGCCTGTGGCCGGCGGGGCGTCAACCAGTCCCAGGAGCCACGACCACAAGTACGCACGGGGCCCAAGATGCGCTATACGGAGCGAAGCGCGGTTGGAGTGGGTGCCGTGGCTCTGGTCAGTTTGTATTCTGCGGCCTCCGCCACGCATCCCCCAAACGACACGTGCACATGGACGGCATGGGCGCCTTCCCGCACGCGCCGCAGCAGCCCACGCGCTCCGCCACCGGCAACGGACGCCCCGCCAGCAACGGCTGGGCGGAGCGGGAGCGAGAGTGGGCCAATGACGGCCACTATTTCCCGTTCGACCACGCCAGCTCACCCACACCGAGTGTGTCACAGGAGCTCACGCGCCACGAATGGAGCTCGCCAGAGATCGAGCCTCGCCGCGGCGTCGACACCGAGTTCATCCGTGCTGAGGAAGACCTGCAAGCCGACTCGGACGACGAGATGAGCCCCAGCCCCACGCCAGCGGCGCGGCCTGCTCGGGCGGCAGCGTCGGGCTCGCCCGATCGCGCGCGCCGGTCGCGGTACCTGCGCGAAGCGGACCGCCGCGCGATCATCCAGCGGATCGCCAACGGCGAGCGGCAGGCCGAGCTCGCGCGCGAGTTCGGCGTCACGCGCGCCGCGATCTGCCACATCAACAAGAACCGCGTGGAGATCCTCGCGCGGTCGACGCGGCCGGACGTCCATGCCGCGGCGCGGCATCCGAAGCGACGCATGTCGATGGCCGCGCTCTTCCAGCGTCAGCAGCGATCCCGTGACCAGCAGCAGCAGCAGCACCACCACCACCACCACCACCTTCAGCAGCAGCAACGAGAACATCACCATCAGCAAGAAGAGCCCAATGGCACCTCCGAGGCCGAAGCCGGGCCGTCATATGTGTACAAGGTGCGCTCGCGCGCGCTGACGCTCCACATGACGGCGCTGCGGCGGCGCGACACGAGCAGCTCGGCGTTCCGTAGCATCGCGAACCGCGCGATCTGGATTCTGCTGGAAGAGGCGCTCGCGGCAGCGCCCACGCGGAGTGTGGACGTCGTGGCGCCCGACGAGTCGGTCTGGCGCGGGCTCGCGCACAGGAACCCGGCGTGCGCCATGGTGCTCAGCGAGAGCGGGTACCCGATGCTCGAGGTCTTCCGCGCGCTCCAGCCCGACAGCCCCACGGGCTCGATCACGCTCGCGCCCAGCAGCGGCAACCAGGACGACGACTGCGAGCCCGAGCTCCGCAAGATGTGCGCGCCTTTGCAGCTGCGCGGCCACGACGTGTTCCTGCTGGACGCGGCGTGCACGCGCGCGAGCGAGATGTGCGTGGCCATCCAGTCGCTGCTCGACTTTGGCGCGCTCGAGCGCAGCGTGTTCGTCGCAACGCTCGCGATCAGTGAGGCGGCCGCGGCCGAGATCCACGCGCGGTTCCCGCAGGTGCGGCTCGTGGCCGCGGCCGTGGACGCGGCGGACGCGGCCGCGTGCGGCCTCGGCCTCGGCGGCGTGGACTTCCTCGAGCGCTACTTCAACACGACCACGATCCACAGCAGCGCGCGCGGCGCGGACGCGGACGTGTGAGCGCGGGTCGGTGCGGGTCGACTTGCCGTAGTATTTAAGATCCGGCGTTTGGTGCTGGAGGCAACCAAGGCATGTAAACGAAAACAGAGAGAGAGACAAAAACGAAGAAAAGGAAAAAAGGAGGAATCGGTTCTGGGGCAGCGGAAGCCAACTCGCAAGGGGTCGGTCGTCCCACAGGGCCGGAGCAGGTCGGTCGTCCGCGGCAGACGAGCCCGATTTTTGTGGTGCAGGATCGTTTCAGCAATCATGCCCAGCTCAGTCCCACCGGCCCACAGAAAAATGGCTCGTCTGACGCGTCCCCATGTCTGTTGATTGGTCGATGGTGTGCATTTTGATTGGTAAAAAATAGAATGGCGTGTTTTTAGAACGTGGCTACAGCCCATATTGTTGGTCAGGCCGTTCGAGCCCCCGGCGCCGCGCGTGTTCCCCCACGACCACTTCACAATCTTCCTCGCGCTCCAGCCAGTCCCCGCCGTCCCCTTTCTATCTGCCCACCACCGCTCCGACTCCTCTGCCCGTGACCCAGGAAGCCACTCATGCCGTCTCCGCCGCGCGGACTCCATCAGGAGCTGCTGGAGATCCTCCACACGCCACGCGCCGAGCCACATGCCGACCACGACGACAGCGTCAACTCACCACAGCCCGCCACTGATAGTGCGGCCGCGCAAAAAGTATTGCAGACGGCCTCATCCCCCACGGCTTCATCATCTCGCCCGCAAGACGCGCGGCCGGTGCCCAGGACGCGGCTCCGCGATGGCGCGCACCGCCCGCGGTGTCGCGGCGCCCACATCTCCCCGACGGGCACGAGAGCGCGCCACACCACGGTCATCGAGACCGACGAGATTCTGGACGAAGCGCCGCCGCTGACTGTAGTCTCGTCTCGCGCCCTCGCCATCCACATGACACGATTGCGAGCCAACACCACGAGCGGTCGCCAGTTCCGCGCCATTGCGGACCGCGCGATCCGCTTGCTGCTGGAGGAAGCACTCGCGTGGGCGCCAACACGGCGTGTTGAAGTTGGAGGCGCAAGCCGAGCTCGGTGGTCCGGCCTCATGACGATCCACCCGGCATGCGCGATGGTGATGGGCGAACAAGGGTACCCACTGCTCGAAGTGTTCCGGTCGCTGCTGCCAGCTTCCCCGACCGGGTTCATGACGCTCGAGCGCGACGTCGAGGGCGGATGTGACCCCAGCAGACAGTCGCGTGGCGGCAACATCACGCTGCGCAAGCTGTGCGCTCCGGTGGAGTTCCAGCGACACAGTTTATTCCTCTTAGATGCGACCTGTACGAGTGCCCTCGAGGCGTGCGTCGCGATCCGGTCGCTGCTGGACTTCGGCGCGCAGGAGAGCGCGATCTACTACGTGACACTCGTGATCAGCGCGGCAGCGGCCGCAGAGATCGGCGAGGCATTCCCGAACGCGCACGTGGTAGCGGCAGCCGTGGATACCGGGGTCTCGCAAGACGGCGAGATCTGCCTCGGTCTGGGCAACTTCCAGGAGCGCTACTTCGAGACCACGACGATCACGCAGAGCAACCTGGGTGCGCTCGTGGAGCTGTGAAATTTCGTACCGAGCATCGCGAGCCGGGATCGAACACCCACCGCCCGCCGCATCTGCACACACAGGGTTTAACAGCCACAAAAATAGAACACTTGCGACCCGGTAGCAGGCTCTAGATTCGAACACTCGCGTTGAGTCGTGCTCCAATGAACAGGCTTGACGTCTCATCTCAGTTCTGTCTGGATGGGAAGAAGCCCACAACAGTAGGCCGTCCCTGCCCACTGCGACCCCAATGGTCGTCGCGCACGCGCCAAGCGTCACCCGTCACACTCGCGGCTGAAGAGAAAAAGTAGAAGAAAGTAGAAGAAACAATCCCAAGAGCGGAGGCTTCGAATTGCTCTTGTATAGAGACCCGACTTGAAGTTCTGCTGCGACATATCCCTCCAATAAAGCTATTACGTCGCTCTCGGTCCGCTCCCATCCCACTCTCTCTGGTGTGCAACTGAGCTTTGGTGTCTCTTGCCGAGGAGCAATCGGCAGCTCCGCTCCGCTCCCCTCCTCTCGCTCCGCGCCGCCGCCTCCCGCCGCCGCTCCGCCTCCTCCTCCTCCACCTCTCCGCTAGGCCCGCGCGCCGCCATGAGCAACGGCCTCCATCACGTGGCGCCGGCCTCGTTCTTCCCCACGGCCAAGGAGCTCTCCAGCGGCCTCCAGTGGTTCAAGGAGCACCCGATCCTCGCGGCCGCCGCGGCCACC
>JAMFLL010002028.1:0-11690 GCA_027475725.1 Pythium rhizo-oryzae | reverse complement strand
GCGCCACGCTCTCGATCACGCACCGGTCCAGCGACAGCAAGCGCAACCGCGGACAGCTAACGAGCACACGATCGAGGTCGGCGGTCAGCACGACGGCGCGGTCGAGCGAGAGCGACGTGAGCGACGCGCCCGCCAGCAGCGGCAGCAGCCCGTGGACGCGGTGCGCGACGCACGCGACGGGCGGTGCGCCAGTCGCAGGATGAGACGATGGTGCCGACGGCGGCGGCCGGCGTTGGCACCGACACGGACCCACATGCTGGTTCCGGCCATCAAACGCGAGCGTGATCGAGGTCAACACCAGTGGCGAGGGATCGCTCGGCCCCGTTGTGCTGGTAGTGGCGCCCTTCATGACCACGTCGCCGTCGTGGTCGTGGCCATCGTGTCTGCCATCAACGCCCAAACGCTGCCAAGACGCCACGCTCGCCACGTCGGCCCACACGAGCCCGTAGCCGGGCACCACGACGCCGACCCACACGCCGTCGTGCTCCGTAACCACGTGCGCGACCGCGTCCAGCTCCGCGTCGGCGATGCTTCCATCGGCCAGACCGCGTTCGCTGCTACCAGCGCTACCACCACCGTCAAGCGTGACAGCCAATAACGTATCACCATCGCCGTTCTCTCCGAGAATCGGCTCAAAGAACAGCCGCGCGCCGCGCTGCAGCCGCACGGTCGAGCCAAACGGCAAACACTCGACGCTGCGCAGCTGCGCGACGCGTGCGTCGTCGCCACCAAGCCCCAGCCGCAGTGCCTCGCCCATCACGTCGCGCAGCGGTGTGCCACGCGCCACGAGCTGCGCCATGTACTCGCCCTCGCGCACGTCGACAGCCTCGCCCACCGACAGCAGCGCCAGCGACCACAGCGGCGAGCGCTCTGGGGCTGACTGCTGCTGCTGCTGCACCAGCTGCGCGTACGCGAGCCACGCGAGCCGCAGCAGCTTCTCGACCGGCTGCGTCGCGTCAAACAGCCCGAGGCAGCGCAGCGCCGCCACCGGGAACGCCGCGCGTGCCACGGCCGACAGCGCCGCGCCCACCGCGCGAAAGTCGCCGTGGCCGCAGCCCAGCAGCGCCACCGTCGGCACGCGCGACGCCGTCGACGGGTCCACCAGCAGCGCGCGCAGCATCGCGCCCAGCAAGCGACCGCGGGCCACGAACGCGCGTCGGTACTGCGCGCCGTGGTGGGTGTGCCACGGCGGCCGCAGCGGCGCGAGGTGTACGTCCAGTCGGTCGAGCGACACTGTGAGGTGCGGGAGCCGCAGCGACCTAGCGCGCGCCACAAGGTCCAGCGTCTCGCGTGCCGTCGCTGCGTCGTAGTCCACGCGCCAGTGGACCACGAGACCGAGCCGCGTGGCGGCCGCTGTCCAGCCGCATATGCCGACAGTGGTGCGTGCCATGGCAGGCGATGGCACATCCAGTGCCGCGAGCACAATGGTCTTGAGACCGGCGGGCGACATGATGCACTTCTTGTCGATTCCCAGCGGCGGAGACGCCGCCTCATCTAGCGCCGGTACGGTCTCGATGCCGTCAATCGAGTAACAGGAAGAGAGCGAGACCCACAGCGGCGGCAACAGCGAGACTCCGTCGTCAAAGTGCGGCCGCAGCGTTGCTAGGACGGCCGCGAGCGTGGCGTCGCACTCGTGCGTGCCGTGCAGAAAGCCGCACCACAGCGCGTGGCCCGGGCGTGTCTTCATCACCGACTCGACTCCGACGTGATCGAACAAGGCACGCGAAAACACAATCCAGTCCTCGAGCTTCGACCTCATCACAGGGCGAGCAAGATTCGCGTAGCCGATCGGCGGTGGCTCCTGGCGTTTAAGGACCCACAGCGACGTGACCATGCGCCGCCAGAACGCAAGGTTCGAGTGCGGAGCAAACCCGCGGCAGTTGCTCACGGCCTGCGCGACGCCCAGCGCGAGCCGCAGCCGCGCGCCGGCGAGCTCCATGTCGTGCTCTGACTGGGCCCATCCCGTCCGGGCTTTCACGATGACATCGACGTGCTGGCACACAGCGTCAGTCCAGTTTCGGCAGCGGCTGGATTCGCAGTCGATCCAGCGCGTGCCGCGGAGCGGCGCGCAGTGCTCCGCGAGCAGCGCCTCGGCCTCGCGCTCCGTGAGCATCTCAGCGAGCACCGACCAATTTGTCGAATGGGTCGAGAGCGAGAGAGAGGGGAGGAGGTGGGGAAGGGGGAGAAGGAATTCGTTGCTCAAGCAGTGTTGAAACGGAGTGAAAGCCACCCGTTCCCAGCCGTGGGCCCCGTCGCACGTGCCGTGCTGCGTCTCATCCCCCGCCGCTGTTCTCTCTGGATATCGTCACTTCCAGTCGCTGCTGTCGCTGTCGCTGTCGGACTTGTCGCTCGGGTCCGAGTCGTCGTACGCGGTCATCTCGCGCCGCTCGAGGATGCGCGCGATGGAGCTCGCGAACGGCGCGCTGATGCGGGGCAGCGACGGCGCCGGTGCGCGCGGCGGGCGCGCCGCCACGGGCCGCAGCTGCTGCTGTCGTGTGTCCACACGGGCTCATTAGCATGGATCGTAGAGAGAGAGAGAAACGGAGCATCTGGCAGAGACCCACACGTACCATTCGGATCTGCTCGAGCAGGCTGGTGCGAGGCGAGAGGAGGCCCGACGGAGGAGGTGGTGGTGGCGGCGGCGGTGATCTGTCGTCGGTGTCTGTGTTCTCAGCCTCGACGCGACGGAGCTCCGATCGCTTGAGTTGCAGTTCGTGGAGCAAGTTGGGCACACGAACTTTCACGACCGGCTCGGAAGGAGGTAGTGGTGGTGGAGGTGGAGCAGCAAACGAGCCTCGGCGGCGGGTGCTGAACGGCTCGATGTCTGCTGGGGGCGGAGGAGGCGGCGGAGGCGGTGGCTGGAAATCGTCAACGTCTTCATACCCCATGTCCAGCGTCAGTGGAGCAGCGATCAGGGGTTCTGGAGGAGGTGGAGGTGGAGGCGGAGCTCCTCCGACCCACGAGTCCTCTTCTTCTCCGTCGTAATCGTCGTGACCGGGCGGAGGGGACAGTGGTGGAGGTGGAGGCGGCGGAGGTGCTGTCTCTGGCGCGTGGGGGTCAAAGTACGATAGTCCATGATCGGCGAACACCGCTTCGCCAGAGCCATCCGAAGCTGTGGCCGTCGTCACTGGGTGCCCACCCACGAACGCCGAGCCGTGGGCGTCCTGGAACTCGTCCAGGTCCATCAAATCATCGCCAGGGTCGTCGATCTCCTGCATGAACGCGCCCGAGTGTGGGACTTCCGCGGCGACAGTGGACGCTCGCGGTGGTACGGGGGACGCGCCGCCAGCTAGTGCCGTCGCCGTGGGTGTCGTACCCTCCGCGTCCACAGAATCTGGTGGTGAGGCGGCCTCTTCGTCAGCCTCCTTCACAACGGACCGGCTCTTGCGCGTGAGCGATCGCCGCTTCTTCTTGTAATCGCTGCCGCCACCGCCGCCCGTGAGCGCCGCCGGCAGCTGCTTGCTGTCGCGCGGTACCGGCGGCTGGAGCAGCTCCTTGCCCTCGCCCGTGCCGTACCGCTCCTTCCACGATCGGATGTTGAGGAACTTGAGCTTTTGCTGGACAGCGAGGCGCTCCTTCTCGCCGCCGTCGCCGCCCTTCATGGCCGCGTCACCGCCCTCCATGGCCGCGTCGCCGCCGTGAGCTAGATTTTTGTTGGGCACCGCGTTGGCCGCGAGGCTCTTGCGCTGCTCCTTGCGGTGCCGCCGCCGCTCGTCGCGCTGCTGCTCATCGTGCTGCTGCCGAAAGGTTTCGCGCTGCATCCAGTCCTCCTTGAAGAACTCGGGGTTGGAGTACTTCTTGCGGTACGGCGTGATGTCGGCGCAGAACTCGGCGAACACCTCGAACGGCGGCAGCGGCTCGCACTTGTCCAGTGCGGCCTGCCACGCTACCGACGGTGCCGCGCGCGACTCGGACGGGAAGCTCAGCTCGGGCACGTTGAGCACGCGGTCCGAGACCTCGGGCGGCGGCACTCGGCGTCGCGCGTCTTCGTTGCCGTCCAACACCACGGCAGCCACGACGTCGACGCGGTCTGCGAGCCCGCGGAAGCGCTCATCCAGGCGATCGCTCTCCGTGCGCAGCTCCTGAAAGATGTCGAACGCGTGGGCTGCGACTTGCGCTACAAGAACAAAAACACAGCGGTTCGATCGAGCTCTCACGCACGGTCGAGGGGACGAAAACGATCCTACCGATCTGGTCGATCACGCCGGCGATGCTGGAGGCATGGGCGCGGCGTAGGATCTCTTCTGGTGCGATCGGCGGCGTCTGGTTCGTCGCCTGGTCGCGCGTGGCTGCGTCCGCGGCCTGCGTGCCGCTGTAGCTCGCGACGCGCCGCACCACCATTTTGGACACTTTCACAAGCCAGAGCGCCTTTTCGAAATGTAGTGGAAAATACGAAAGCGCGATCTTTTTTGCGTGCTGTAAACTTAGGCGACCGAGAGGTCGTCGTTGTAGTAGATGTACAGACTCGGCTTGTACGTGTGCTCGTCCATGTCGAGCTTCTCGAAGAGCGGCGTCTCGTCGGCGATGCCGTTCTCCTCGAGCGTGCGGTCCATGCGGAGCGGCACAAAGTCGTCGTCCTCGAGGCTCTTCCACGTGTAGCTCGCGGCGTGCGCGTTGAAGCGCGCCTGGTAGCGCCGCTGGATGTCCGCGATGGTCTCCTCGCAGCACACCTGGAGCGCGTGGCGCTGCTGCGTGAGCACGTTGACGATCTCGATCCAGCGCGCGCGCTTGGTGAGCAGCCCCACGACCAGCTGCGGGTCACGCCACCACGGCGCCACGTCCGCCGTGCTCCACGTGGCCGTCGGCTCGAGCGGCGGCGCGTGGAGGAAGCGCCCGTGCGGCAGGAACGGCAGCGCGACCTGGCTCTCCGGGTCGATGTGCGTCTTGATCTGTTGGAATAAGACGTGAGCCTTTCCGTTCGCCGAATGAGATATTTAGTCCCCTGCGTGCGGCGTCTTACCTCGAGCGTGTCGCGCTCAAACCAGTGCGAGATGTCCTCGCCGGCGTGGCGCACGAGCGGCTGCGTGAGGAGGCCTGAGACCCGTCGGTGGGTTAGTTAGACGCGGCGGCTTCGCGGTGGCCAGAAACACTGTACCTCGGTGCTGAGCGATGAGCGGGGAGAGGTCGAGCACGCGGTTGTAAATGGCCACCCAGCAGTCCTATGGATCAACGGGGAGTTAGACGACGGCGCGTGCTGGGTTAGACGCCTCGCGGAGCTCGCGTACCTCGGCGCGGTTGTGCATGGCGACCTCCGCGGGCGTAAAGTACCGCGTACGGGAGGTCTCCTTGGACGCATCCGCGGGCGCCGCCGGCACCTCCGGGCGGTCCTCAGGCTCCTCGTCGGCCATGGTCTCCAAGCGTCTAAATCGCCCAGCGCAATTGTGCCTGTTGAAGCCATTTTCGTTCGACGACCATCACTCCTTCGGTCATTGGAGCTTGAAACGACGCGTCCCGAATTAGTCCCTTGTTTAAAGTAATTTGTACCCCCTGCCTCGAATAGAAGATCTCGTGTGCCCCCCTGGTGGCACCAATTGCACGGATGATTGGCTGTCTGTATTGACTACAGTCACTACAGTATTTGAAGCCCATGGTACAGCACTAGAACCCCCCCTGGGCGCTTATAATCCATTTGGGAGGGAGGGAATCTGAACCGGGATGGGGAGATTCCTCGTGGTCTCTCCGCTGCAACCACAAGATCGCCAGTGCCCTCACATGAGCGTTTCTCCTTCAAAGCCATCGAGCACAGCGCGCCTCCCCCGCTGTCTCCATCAATCTCCGAGGGCCCTTCCCTCCGCCTCCACGCCTCTAAGCCCCGCTATTGCGCATTCAAAGACCCCGCCAGCTTCTGATTGGTCAATACAGTACCCCCGCCTGGTCTACTACTAACAATCCCCCCGGGGGGCACACGTTGACTACGCCGTGTACTGTATACACACCGTGTCGCTTCCCGTGCAGAGACCCTCGTTTGCTCATTTCTGAAGTTGCCACGCCGGACGCGCCACCTCCCGCCTCACGATGACCAAGAAGCAGCCCACGCAGCGCCTCGCGGAGGAGGAGGCCCGCCAGCGCAAGCGCGCCAAGCTCGAGAACCTCAAGGTCACGACCATCCGCCCGCTCGTGCCGCCGGCCTGCGTGATCGAGGAGCTGCCCGTCACGCCGGACGTGTACGAGACCGTGACGGCCGCGCGCCAGGGCGTCTCGGACATCCTCCACGGCCGCGACGACCGCCTGGTCGTGGTCGTCGGCCCGTGCTCGATCCACGACGTGACCGCGGCCATGGACTACGCGCAGCGCCTGAAGAAGGTCGCCGACGAGCTCTCGCAGGACCTGCTCATCATCATGCGCACCTACTTTGAGAAGCCGCGCACGACCATCGGCTGGAAGGGACTCATCAACGACCCGGACCTCGACCAGTCGTTCAACATCAACAAGGGCCTCCGCGTCGCGCGCAAGCTGCTGCTCGACGTGAACGCGCTTGGGCTGCCGGTCGCGCTCGAGTTCCTCGACACGATCTCGCCGCAGTTCACGGCCGATCTCGTGGCCTGGGGCGCCATCGGCGCGCGCACGACCGAGTCGCAGCTCCACCGCGAGCTAACCTCCGGGCTCTCGATGCCCGTCGGCTTCAAGAACGGCACGAGCGGCGACATGAAGATCGCGGTGGACGCCGCCGTCGCGGCCTCGGGCCCGCACAACTTTTTGGGGCTCAACGAGCACGGCCTCGCGTCGATTGTCATGACCAAGGGTAACAGCGACTGCCACGTGATCCTGCGCGGCGGCTCCAAGGGCCCCAACTACGAGGTCGAGCACATTGACCAGGCCGCGGCCATGCTCGCGAAGGCCAAGCAGCCCTCCAAGGTCATGGTTGACTGCTCGCACGGCAACTCGCGCAAGCTCCACGCCAACCAGCTGAAGGTCTCCACGTACCTTGCCGATCTCGTCAAGAACGGCCACGACAATATCCTCGGGCTCATGATCGAGTCCAACATTGTCGAGGGCAACCAGTCGCTCGGCGACGATCCATCGGCGCTCGTGTACGGCAAGAGCATCACGGATGCGTGCATCAACTGGGAGGACACGGTCGTGGCGCTGCGTGAGCTCGCGCAGGCCGTGGCCGCGCGGCGGGCAAAGTCCGCGGACCCGACCGCCGACGCCCCGTAAATCGAAGTAGCCACACTTTGCCCGGATAGTTAACGATAATTTAGCATCTCTGCCTCACTCACAGACTGCATCCTTGCGTGAGGACTTGGCTCAGTGTCCGTGTCCCATTGATTGTCTTGCTCTTCTGTGCGCTCTCAAGATCTCTTCTCACATGTTCGACAGGTTCCTACATTTACTACTTGTTGGCTATCCTCTGCCTCACTCACGGACTGCATCCTTGCATGAGGACTTGGCTCAGTGTCCGTGTCCCATTGATTGTCTTGCTCTTCTGCGCGCTCTCAAGATCTCTTCTCACATGTTCGACAGGTTCCTACATTTACTACTTGTTGGCTATCCTGCACAGTTGTTTAGATGGAGTAGCGGTTGCGGCGGCTTCGCACTCGCGCCTTCTTCTCAACAGCCACGTTGGGCGAGTTGGATGAGATCCACTCCCACACCACCATGTGCTTCCCGTGGATCCTGTCGACAACAACCACAAAGAATGTCAGAACGATGTCAATGATACCACCATGCAGAGCGCCACACGTACTCAGCAATGCGCGACTCTACACGAGAGTCCTCGTCGACAATCTTCGCCACAGTCGGCCACACAGACTCGCGCAGCCACTTGCGATCGCGGACGGAAACGCCGGGGAGCGTATCGAACAAGTTGTCTCGCAAGTGGTTCGCCGGGTAGATACGCTCGCTGCGATGGGCTCGTCCGACCAAGAAGAATCGCACTTCCTTCACGAGACGATCAACAAGGGCACGCTTGGTCTTGTACACGAGCCAACGGCGGTAGATCAGAATACCCAACGCGAGCACCGCGACCGCACCAACAATGAAATACGCGTGCGTGAGCAACTGGTTCTTGGCCCGGCAGGACCATGGGGCGACGCTCGTCGAGAACTGGATCAGCATATCACCTCTCTCACCGGACTGCGTCGAACCGACATACTGGCTGAGCTTGTGGAAGCTGATCTGCGTGACCTTCTCGAAGCTTGATAACGCGAGGTGCAAAGAACGATTGAACACGTACCCGGCGGCAGCATTGCCCGACGTGGCCGCAAGTGAGATGTTCATCATAGTTTCCGCGAACGGGGAATTGAGCACGATCTCCTTGAGCTCGGAAAGAAGCACGACGACCCGCGAAGCCGACAGATCTTCTAAACCCCAGTTCTCCCAGCCCTCCAAAGGTGACGGCAGCGACGGCGCACCGCAAACCTGTTTGACCGCTTTATCCGTCACGAACTTCTGAATCTCCTTTGAGATCTGCTCGAGCGCATGACGCACTTCCTTGGACTCGACGCACGCGCCATTCTGCTGCTCCAGTGGTGGTAAGCAGGAAACCAAGGCTCCTTCCGAGCACACACCAAACAGTGGGCACGCTCGACAGTCCGCCCGGTATTGCTGAAGAGCGGTGAAGTCAGACTTCTCTTCGATAACTGATAACGCGGAGGTGACCCCGCCTCCGTCGCCCATGAGGGACGTGTTGTTGTCGCAGTACGGCAGCGGCGGCTCAAACAGAGTCAAGAGCAGCGGAATCGCGACATCAAGAGCGCAGATAATGCCAGCACCGACCAGAACCCACGACAGGAACCGTCGCACACCCCAGTGCTTCGCACGACTGAACTGCTCCACCTTGAACTCCGTCGTCTCCACGTCATCATCGTCGTCATCATCGAGGATGGAGTTGTTCTCTGCAGCGGCAGCCTTGGCGTTTTCAGCGTCGTCTCGAGCCTGTTGGGCTCCAATGGTGACCACGCCGCGACGAACTGCACCAGTAGACGGAGATGACACCGGCTCAAGCACGTCGTCGAAATTCCACTTTGCCCGAACAACGCCGTTGGTGACAACAGGGGCGTTCGGGTCGATAACTTTGCGCGCCACCGGAGTCGCGAGGCGTCGTCGTCGCAGGAACTGGATCTCACGCTCTTCACTATCCGTTCGGGTCGCCTCCGGGGGAAAATGGCGATCCACACGCGGTGTTGAGTGCGCCATCATCATTGAGAGAATGTCGTCGCCCTCTAGTGTCTCGAGGTTCGAGACGCTTGTGATGTGGTCCAGATCCACCATCCCATCGTCACCGCGGGGTGCACGCTCAAGAGAGGAGCGTCTCGGATCGGAATGCGGGGGCGTGCGAAGGCTCGCCGCTGGGCTCGCGTGGGCCGACGAGTCGGAGCTCTCATAGTCGGGGAACTTGAACGGCGACGACGACGCACTGTCAGGCTCCGTCGGCGTGTCCAGTACAGAGGGATCCTAAACGACAAGTCCAAGTGAGTGCGCTTAAGAGCAAACGTTTGTGTGGAAAGGATGCGTACGTACATTGTGCCGGCTGAACAGACTGTGGGCTTCCCCGACAGACGAGCGGTGGTTGCGCGGCGGCGTCGAGTGGTCCTGTTGGTAGCTCACTTGGTGCTGTTCATACGCCAAATACCGTTCCTGCGCGTCCGGGGCATTCTTCGCTGACACGCGCTCTTCGTCGAAACCGCTGGTAGCGAGTCTTTCTCCGTGATGACGGAGAGCCGAGGATGAGAGCGAGCTACGCACTGTACTGGATACGCTGCGGTGCGTCGCGCCGCCGACAGACACGCCGCGGCGGCTCGCACTCGCACTCGCCGGCTGTGCGCTGTTGCTGCTGCTAGGCTTGGTCGGCGGAGACGACGTGCGGATCTTTTTCACCGGATCGCTGTGACGGGCTGCTGGGCGCGCCGCCGCGGCCTGGGCAGCCTGCGCGGCGGCGACCTCCAGCTCGGTCAGCTTGCGCTTGGCGCTGCTCGGCGCGGCGCCCGACGAGAGCCGCGCCGTCGTGGGCTTGGTCGCGAGTCGCCGCGCGCGCTCGCTCTCGACAGTCTGCAGGCGCGCGGCCTGCTCCTCGCGCGCGTGGTCCACCGCGCGGTTGTACTTGGACACGGGCGAGAGGAAATCCTCGCTACCCGTGCGCGCGTTCCGCGCGGCGCTGGAGGACGCGGACGACGCAGGCGCGTAGCTGGCACTGCGCGGCGCCTTCTGCGCGGCGCGAGACGCGCTGGACGACCCCGTGGGCGTCGAGAACCGCGACGGAGGCGTCGCCATGAGAGGGATCAGCGAGTTGGCGTAGTGTACGGCAAGTTTCTTGTTCGCCCCGTGAATGAGGAGGAGAGACCCGCCGATTTTGAAAGTCCAAACCCGTTGTATCGGATAAGAACCTATTTACCGTTCTTAACAAATACCGGTAGTACCGGTCAAATACGTATTTATACCGGTTTCCTCTATTTTTTTTTCTTTTTTTGTTCTGACGTTCGAAGAACCCTAGTCACTTGGGTTCGGGATCCGTTTGACTTGTTCTGTGTATGTTGCGCAGCCAGTGGCGCCTGGCTCACATCCGTGTCGCCTTCTTCGCCAATCATCACGCTCCGACCGGGTTCTTTTTGTCCCAGAATGTTGCAGGAAGGTACGCGACCCCCCGATTTAGAACCACGTTGCCGCCGGTTTGTGTGACAGCCAGTTTAGACTTTCCGCGCTTGCCTCGCCACTTAGTCTGAATCTGCCGCCACCCACCATGACCGCGTTCCCGAGCGACACCGCCCCGCATGGACTCGCCGAGGCGGCGCACTTCGCGGCGCTGCCGGCTTCGCCGCTCGCGGCCTACGCGCTCGGCATGCTCCACGTCTTGCAGCGCACGCCGTCGGCTCTCGATTGCGCCGCCCCCGGCCGCGAGGCGCCCGCTACAGGCGACGCGATCGCGCGCCGCGTGCTGGCGTTTTTAAACGACGCGCGCGTGCCGCTCGCGGAGAAGCACGCGTTCGTCGCGACCATCGAGCGCGCCGCGGACCTGCGCGACGTCCAGAGCGTGCTCCAGCTCCACGCGCTCGCCGACGGACTCGCTGCCAGCTTCTCCGCGTCGGCAGACGCGCTGCTACCAGTGGATCCGCCGAGTATTAATACCGAGACGCCGCCTCGCGCTGAGCGCGGCGAGGGCGCCCGTGAGACGGCGCAGGCCGCCGACGACCGCGTCAGCGCGCTGATCCCGGAGGCGCTCGCGTGCGCGATCTGCTGCGGTGAGGAGCCGTTTTGAAGTGAGGGAGATGGGTGCCACAGTGGACATGGCGCGACTGACCTGGTTTGTACCCTTGATTTGTACTGTAGACGAGCTCATGCTCAAGCCCGTGAGCCTGCTGTGCGGCCACTCGTTCTGCAAGCACTGCGCGGACCTGTGGCTACGCAGCTGCGCCAACTGCCCCACGTGCCGCGCGCCCGTGGCTGGGGCGCCGGGCGCCGTGGCCGTGAACGTCGCGCTCCACGAGATCATGGCCACGTTCTTCCCGGATCAGCTCAAGCAGCTCGAGGACCGTGACGACCTGGAGCGGCGCGAGCAGCTGCGTGCGCTGATCGCGCAGTCGATCGCGAGCGGCCGGTCCATCCGCGACCTGCGCGACCGCGACCAGCACGAGATCGCGGCCGCCGACGTGGCGAACGTGCTCGCGAGCGACCCGACGCTGCAGCAGCAAGTGCTCGCGGCCGAGATCCGCGAGCGGCTCCGCAAGGAGAAGGCGCTCCGCGAGGAGTCGCGG
>JAMFLL010002027.1:0-11693 GCA_027475725.1 Pythium rhizo-oryzae | reverse complement strand
GTCGAGCGGGCGCGCGAGCGCCTTTTGCTGGAGGCTCTTGCGCTCGCCCGAGGTGACCGTGCAGGACGCGAACTTGGCCGAGTGCGCGAGCTTCTTGGCGACGTCGCCCACCTGCAGCGCCAGCTCGCAGCTCGGCAGGATCACCAGCACGCGAGGCCGCGCGTGGCTTGCCGCGGGGTTCACTGGAGATGATGGAGACGCCGCGGCGCGCGCCTTGGCCTGCGTCTCATCGCGGTGGAGTTGCTCCACGAGCGGCGCGAGGTACGCGAGCGTCTTGCCCGTGCCGGTCTGCGCCGTGCACAGCACGTCCTTGCGCGCGAGGATCGCGGCCGCGCTCTTGCGCTGGATGCTCGTGGGCTGCGAGAGCCCCATCTCGCGCAGCGCCGCCACCAGCGCCGGGTGGAAGCCCAGCGCCGCAAAGCCATCGCCGTCGCTGGCGTCGTGTCCGTCGGAGGAGAACGCGCGCGCGTGGGCGGAGAGCGCGGCGCGCGGCCGCGCGGCGGCGGAGGCGCCGGAGGCGCCGCGGCGGAGCAGGCGGAGCATGGTGGAGATCCTGTTCGCTTGTGACCAGTGAGGATACCGTCGCGCGACCGCCCTCTGTTGTGTGGTATTTTGCTATCGAATACGAGGAGCTCACTTGACCATCATTCTGATTTGAAGTCCGGGGAACCGACGCCGTCTGGACCAAAAAAATACCGGCCATGGCGACGCGGGGCGGCCGGGCGAACCGTTCCCAGCGGGCAGAATGTTCTCTCGCCGACAGGAAGAGCGGTGCTGTGGGCGGCGGGATGTTCTTCGCGGCGCCAGCGCCTCCTCCGCTGCGTGACGCGCGCTCGGGAGCACACCCTGGAGGGCGTCGGAACGTTCTCAAGCCCTCGCCACGACACCAGAGCGCTGAAGATCCACAGGGTAGAACGCAGAACCGGAACCAAGAGGTGCCTGATGCGGGAGCAGAAGGAGTAGAATGCTCCGCCGGTGCAGACAAACTGGCGTTTGATGAGCTCCTCCGCGTCCAGCGCGGCCGCGCCGACGACGTGGGGAAGCTCATCGCCGCGCTCGGCGCGTCGCTCGGACCGGCGCCCCACGACACTGCTGACGCCGCCGCCGCCCCGACACTCTCAAGTCAGCGGGACCGAGACACGCGTGCGGCCAAGTACCGAGAAGAGTGGCGCGTCGGTGCGTGCTGAAGCTTTTGTTCTCGGTTCTTTGGCAGTGGACACTGAGGTCTCAGCCGTGGAACTGAAACTCATGCTTTGTCTAGCGCGAGAGAACGATGTACTCGAGCGCATCCACGCAGCTGAAGCGATAGATCAAGAGACGCTGGCGCCAGCGGAGCGTGCGCGCAAGGAAGAGTCGCTTCGTTCGCATGTGCGGTCGGTCTCCGCGGCGACTTGTGGATGTGCACGATGGGGTGGATGGTGCGAGACTCACATTGTACGCTTTTCTTGTGGCAGTCGATCGATCCACTGCTTCTTGGTCGCGGATCGAAGCACGGACTCGGCAGCAGCTGTGACGCCCAAGGCGAGGCGCTCGAACGATCTGTTCTACGCGCAGCAAATGGACCGTTTGCTGCGTGAGATGGACCAACAGCACCCGTTTGCGGTCGTGCGGCGGGCGATTGGAGACGCGCGCGCCAAGTTCCAGCAGCTGCTGCTTTGCTGTAGCCAACCACGTGACGCTGTCAGCGCAGTTGAGATTGCCCCAGAGTCGGAGCCCACGCCAGCCGAAGGCGCTTCTACGACCGAGCCTACCCAACTGGCGTCGAGCCTGCTGAATCTATATGAGAACGTGGTCGACGCGAGATCGCTCGCTCAGCCGGCTCCTGCGAGTATGACTGTAAAGAAGAACGCGAAGACCCCACGGAAGTTAACCAACTCCGTCCTAGAACCGAGTGCGGCCTTTATGGGGAATCTGGAAAAGCAGCGCGAAGAGGCCGAGTCTCGACTGCGGGAGGCAATGGCGGTCAACCATTGGCGTGCGGTGTGTTCAAACCGAATACGAGTAGCGTACGTGGCTTATCGAACGAGACTGCGTTGGCGGAGACGTAGGGACGCACTTGCTGAGCGCACGCGGCACCGAGCCGCGATCGTACTTCAGGTGAGTTTATCGGTATGCCCACCCTCGTTCCCTCCCTCATCTAACCTCGTCTGTTGCGTGGTGGACTAGACAACGTTTCTGCACCGTGTGCGGTCCTTCCACTCTCTGAGAAATGCGAGAAACGCCATGATGCGGCGTCATCAAGCGCACCGGATCGCACACTGTTGCTTCTGGCGGTGGCTTTATCCCCGGCGATGCGGTTTCACAACCTTCCAGTTTACTGCGATCGTGCCAGCGGCGTTCATTGCGGTTATCGTATGGTACGTTGGTCCTGTATATGGCGCCTAGTGCTTTCATTTCGGTGTGGAATAAGCTCATGGGATGCCTGCCAGTGTTCAGAGCCACTGGCGACGGCGGCGCGCCGCTCTGGACTCGGCGCTCCGTCGCGCGTTCCGGTCGCTCCGTGAGAAGCGGCGGCGGCAACGGCAGTGGAACGACTGGCGACAACGAGCGAAGGTGCTGACTGCAGGCTGCCAAGAACTCGTACAGGGTGTTCACTAACCACTGTCTTGGTGTAGGCAACCGCGCACGTGAACCTGCAGCTCGCCGAGTGGCACTGCCACGTGGCGATCGAGCGGCGCCGCGCGGAGCTCGAGCTCGCGCGCGAGCAGTCGCGGCACGCGAGCGAGTGGGCCAAGTACGAGGCGCGACTGGAGAAAGACGTGCTCAAGAGCAAGCTCCCGAGCGAGTGGATCCCGCAGCTCGACGCGCTGAGCGGCGAGACGTTCTTCCTCAACGTGCAGACCGCCAAGACCTCGAGCGAGCACCCGAGCCGCGCGCTGCTGCGGCAGCTGCTCCGGAGGCAGCGCGCGCGCGCAGACGCGCTGCTAGCGGAGCGGCGGGCGCGTCTGGAGCAGTACGCCGAGCGCCTGGACGCCCACGCAAGCGAGGCGGCCGCGCGCTGCGGTCGCGCGTTTGGTGAGCTGCTCGGGATGAGATGGGACGATGGCGTGTGAGATCTGAACCCATGTGAGGAGTGGGTCTAAACCCGTTTCTGGATATATGGATGGTTTGTATGGTAACGGGTTTCGAGGTCTAAACCCGTTTGTCGACCCGTCGTCGAGTGAACAGAGCATCTTTGTGGGATCGATCGCCAAGCCAGCGCAAACCCACAACTGAACGTCGGAGCAACGAGGTTTTATCCCCACCCGAACGCCATCAAACGCGCGAGGTTTTATCGATTTTTGTTCCGGACATCCCGCTCGCCGGCGCAAAGAAAGTGATCCGCGCGCGCGATTCCGTAGAGAGCAGAGAGCACGTGGGGCAGAGGCGTCCCAAACACCACTTGCAGCGACCAGGCGACAGCGGCACCCTCGCTCGTCGTCGATCCCCTTCCCTTCCGCATCCCCCCGACGAGGCGACGGACCGCAGCTCACTCAAGCGCCTCCCTCACAAGCAAGCGACCGATCCCCCCTAAAGTCGCCAGCGCCCTCGCACCGGCCGAAGAACCGTTCTATTCAACGAGAACACTTTTCCTCCGCGCGCGCGCAGAACACACCGCGAGAACCGTTCTCCCCTCCCCCGGCATAGAACCGTTCTCCCCCCGGAGTATATCTCTCCACCCCCTTCCGTCGGTCTCAGTTGCGAGGAGCTCCAAAGTTCGGCCGCCATGTACTCGTCGTACTACACGCCTAAGGACGGGCGCCAGTCCACGGTGCTCACGGACCACGAGGCGCTGCACCGTGACGAGGCGACGCACCGCGCGATCCAGTCGGACGAGTCGGTGCTGCGCCCGATCGACCTGGAGACCATCATGTCCAACAACAAGGCCGTCAAGTTCTGGTACCTCCACCGCCCCAAGACCATGGAGTACGTGCACAAGAACGCCACCAAGATCCAGAGTCTCGGTCGCGCCTACGCCGTGCGCCAGCTGCGCAAGAAGCACGGCGCCGAGTACGTCGTGGCGCTCGCCAAGGCGGACGCGCTCAAGAAGGAGGCCGAGAAACTCGCCGAGATGTCCGAGGCCGAGCGCATTGCCAAGGCCGCGAACGACGCCGAGTACGACCAGCGCGTGGAAGAGTCGCGGCGGCTGCGGCGCGAGCAGGAGGAGCGTGAGCGCGCCGAGGAGGAGGCGCTGCGCGCGCGGCTCGCTGAGGAAGCGCGCATCCGCGAGGAAGAGGAGCGCGCCAAGAACGAGGAGCTGCGCCTCAAGTACGAGGAGGAGCAGCGCATCCGTCGTGAGGAAGAAGAGAAGGCTGCCCTCGCGGCCGCGGCGCTGGCTGCTGAGGAGGCCGCGCGTGCGCAGCGCGAAGAAGAAGAGCGCGTGCGCCAGGAGGAGATCCGCAAGGCCGAGGAGGAGGAGGCCGCGCGGCTCGAAGCGATCCGTATCGCCGAGGAAGAGGAGGCCGCGCGCATCGCTGCGGAGGCTGCGGCTGAGGAGGCGCGTCTGGAGGCGATCCGCATCGCTGAGGAAGAGGAAGCCGCGCGTGTTGCCGCCGAGGAGGAGGCTGCACGGCGCGCGGCTGAGGAGGCAGAGCGCTTGCGCATCGAGGCCGAGGAGGAGGCCGCGCGCGTCGCGTGGGAGGCCCAGGAGCGCGAGCGTCTGGAGCGAGAGGCTGCGGCGCAGCGCGCTGCCGAGGAGAAGGAGCGCGCGCGTCTCGCGGCGATTGAGGCTGAGAAGATGGAAAAGTACGAGCAGTCGCTGTCCAAGGACGTGCCCGTGCTCGTGCGCAACCACGGGCCTGGCCGCGTCGTGGCGTACGACAAGGACGACGAGTGCTACACAGTCAAGATGGAGGCCGCGATGGGCGGGCTCAAGATCACGGTCAAGGCCTCGGACGTGAACCTGGACGACGACCGCATCCTGTCGCCGCGCACCAAGGTGGACACGCCGTTCGGCACGGGCGAGGTCGTCGGCCTCGACCCGCACGTCGGCTGCTACGCGATCAACACGGAGGTGAACGCCGCGGACGGCGACCAGTTCCTCGCGTTCGTGCAGATCGCTGACGTGCAGGTGCACGTGGAGGAGGTGGAGGAGCGCGCGATCGTCGAGAACGCGCACATGCCGAGTACGTTTCCCAGCGTGCCTTTTGTATCTATAGCTATGGACAGGAGCACTGACGCGTGGTCTTTCTTTTTGAAACGCAGTCCCTGACGAGATCGGCCTCGTCTCCGCCCGTATCGTGGACAGCCGTGTCGTGAACAAGACAGGCAAGAAGTTTATCCAGTACAAGCTCGAGATCCGCACAACCAACTACGGCACGGTGTACTGCTGGAAGCGCTACAGCACCTTCCGGTGCGTCTGTGCCCGCTGCCATCGTCAATTGTGACCCGTGCGTCCCTAACATTTTATTGTCTGCTTCTTTCCACCTCCTAGGTCGCTGTGCGAGCGTCTTACCAAGGAGGCCGGGTACTCGAAGAAGGAGATCCCGGAGCTGCCCAAGCGCCACATCACGGGCAACTTTTCACAAAAGACGATCGGCGAGCGTGCCGAGAAGCTCAACCTCTTCCTCAACGCCGCCGTCAAGGCCGAGCACCTTCAGTGGGGCATCCGCGTGGACGACCAGATCGCTGTGTACAAGCGCCGCGTCAAGCGCCAGGGTGATGCCTCGGCTGCGAGCAAGCGCAAGGACGCGGGCTCGTCGCGCAGCCTCTTCGGCTCGCGCCGACGATAAACGTGTGTGCCGTTCAATCTCAGTGCGCGCGCGCCCGCCCGGAGTGTGTGCATGTGAGTGTGGCCGCTCCCTGTCGATAGATTCACCTGTGCATGACCAGCGCCCACTTCCAAGCACATACACGCCGAGACGCTGCGGATGCACAAACGTAGTCAGTAGGAATGAATGAACCAAGTGATGTGGCCAGGGAGACAGATCGGAGGTCGGGCACACGCCAGCGTGTGGATAGAACACGCGCAAGGCTGCCTCGTTCCCCTCCTGCCTCTCCATTGCTTCATCACGATTATCAATAAAGCAACATCAACCAAACAACAAGGTTTTCCTGATCGTAAACACACGCAACTTTCCATACAGGGCGTTTATCTATCCATGCCCACGCGCGCCATAGGGACGTGAGACTAGTGTTCACTTGTCAGGCTTCCGCTAGGCGACGCTGATCGGAGTGAGCGACTCGCGCTCGCGCTGCTGCTGCTCCTGCTGCCACTGCGCGATCATCTGCTTGCGGTACTGGAGCACCTGGTCCTTGTTGTACGCGTACTGGCTGTGCGGGTTGTGGCAGTCGCCGGCGCAGCCCACGCAGACGTTGGCGTGGCAGCCGACCCCGTTGCGCGCGCACTCGCAGTCCGCCGAGTTGCTGCAGTTCTGCTCGCGCAGCGCGATGGCCTTGGCCATGGCGAGCAGCTCCGGCTTGGAGTGGCCGCCCGTGATCTTGACGTGGCGCTCGCTGAGGAACGCAAGGAGCTTCTTGACGTTCATCTTGGTCACCTTCTTGAGCAGCTCGCCGCACGAGCAGCCGCACGCGTCGTCGCGCGAGTCGCGGATCACGGCAAACTCATTCAGCTGCTCGCTGGCGACGAAGGCAAAGTCCTCGTCCACGGCGGGGCCCTCGGACGCCGACAGCGTGGGCGAGTGCGGCGCCTCGCTCGAGAGCGACCGCTTGCGGTGCGCGACCTGCTCCTCGAGCTCGTGGAGGTGGCGCAGCTCGCTCTCGCTGAAGAGCCGGCGCCGCTCGCGCTCGCTCAGGCGCCCGAACAGAGGGTTGCGCACGCCGCTCTTGTAGTCAAACTGCCGCGTCTCGCCCTCGCGCACCTTGGCGCGCTGGCTCTTGGTCAGGTCCTTGGCGCGCGCCTCGAGCTCGCAGAGCCGCAGCTCCTCCACCTCGAGCACCGAGCCGAGCTGCACGTCCGCGACGGGCGAGCCGAGGCCCAGCGCCCAGGAGCCGTCGTAGGGCACGGCCGAGCCGCCGCCGGGGAAGCGCGTGAACTCGCGCGCGCGCACCTCGCCCCAGACCACGTGCTTCTTGGCCGAGAGCGACGCCGAGCGGCCCTTGAGCGTGGCCATGGGCGCGGACGCTGGCGCGTGGAGGCTGTTGGAGCGCGCCTTCTTCTTCTTGTGCTTTTTCTTCTTGGCCTTGGAGGAGGAGGAGCCCGAGGGCGTGGAGGAGGAGGCGGAGGCGGAGGGGAGATCGTTCTCCGCCGGGTCCTCCTCCGGGTCGGCGTCGCCATCGGGGGCAGCGGTCTCCGCGGGCGGGAGCACGGCGAGCACGATGGGCTCGGGCACCAGCACGACGGCCTTCTTCTTGTCCTTGGGCGACGCGCACGGCGAGGCGGACGAGGAGGAGGTGACGGGGGAGGGGGAGACGCGAGGTGAGACCTCCGCCGTCGGAGGAGCAGCGCCGTGGACCTGCTCCGCCGGGTTAGACGTGTCCGCGGACGGCGCCGGGTTAGACGCGTTGGTCTGGTTAGCCGCCGCGCGGTTGGCGTCGGTGTTAGACGCGACCGCCTGCTGGCACTCGGGCCGGTGGGCCGCCCAGACCGCCTTCTGGCACTCGCGGTCGCAGAAGAACACTTGGCGGCACGCGCCGCAGCGGTTCTTCACGCCGGCGGCGCCGCACGCGCGGCAGACGCGGCGCGGGGCCGGAGGTTGGTGTGGGGAAGAGGCGTTTAAATCTTCATGGTTAGAGGTGGTGGCGGGGTGTTCCAGTTTTATATCCGGGGGCATCAGGTGGTGGGCGGGGTTGGGCGCTTGTTGGCGTGTGAGCGCTGCTGTTGGCGAAAGCCCAACGCCTCCCGTCTCCTCACTGCTGACGGTTTAGATAGACGCAACACAAACAAACCCCTTGCATGTTCATGCGACCTTCTGGTTACACTCGGACGGCTTCTAGAAGTTGGCCAATCAGGCCAATGGGGAAGATCGTGGTTTCGCGGGCTGTCGACGTGGGCTGCGACACTCGGCGCGCAACCAGAAGCGGGCGATTGACCTCGTCATGTCCCCCTAATAGAAGCCCTCCCAAAGGGATTCTTTCTTTTCGCATACAAACGCACAGGAGTGTTGGTCTCCCCCACAAAGCGACGACATCCCGCACCTTGAAGAACGTTCTTGTGGGCCAATACCGGTATCTCATTGGAAAACCGATCCATCACCGGTATGGCAGTAGTTTCGTTCTGTGCTCCAACGCGGAACGGCACCAACAACTCAACCTCCGCGCGCCCAACAGTAGTGATCCACCATGGCCGAGAATGACAGCGCCAAGCTCAGCTCGCTCTTCGGCAAGAAGAAGAAGGGCGGCATCAAGTCCATGAACGCCAACGTCATCGCCAAGGAGAACGTTCCGGCGGCGGCCGCGGCGCCCGGAACCGTTCCGGTGACGGCGCCGGCGGCGTCCTCCTCCTCCGCCTCCGCCTCCGCGGCCTCCTCCTCGTCCTCCTCCATCAAGCCCAAGCCGCACTCGAGTCCGTCGCGCAAGCCGCAGGCGGCGCCGCCCACCAAGGCCGTCGCAGATCTGAGCATCGGCGCCAAGAAGGAGGCGGAGGAGAAGCGCGAGTTCCAGTGGGCCAAGCAGCCCAAGAAGTACAAGTCGACCGAGCCCGAGGGCGTGGCGCGCTCGTGGGCCGAGCAGGAGGAGCGCAACAAGGTCAACAAGCGCATCAACCTTACGAGCGAGCGCGCGTTCCCGACGCTCGGTGCCGACCCGGACCAGGTGCAGCTGAGCACCATGAAGGCCCCGCAGGCCAGGGCCGTGGCCACCAAGAACGTCTGGGCCTCGCTCCACGACGACGACGAGTAAGACGGCGACGGCGGGAGGGCGATTCCCATCTCGGCGACAACCGTATCCCAGTTAGCAGCCAGAAATTACCATTCAGAAACACATACATCCAACTACAATACAGTTCCGAGACCTACAGACTGACTTGCTACGGCTGCACCCAGTCGAAGGCGCAGCCAAGGTAGGACGAGTACCCGGGCGGGTGCGCGTCCGCTAGTGGCGCGTTATTGAGGTAGATGAGGTCGAAGCCGCCGACGTGGCGCTCCGTGCCGGTGCGCTTGCCCTCGAGGTCCACGACATCCAGCGCGTGCTGCACGACGCTGCACTTGAGCGCGTAGTCCTGCGCCGAGTCGCCCGTGAGCGACGGCGACGCGTTCACCTCGAGCAGCCACGGCTTGAGCGCGCTGTCGATGAGCACGTCATAGCCGTAGAGCTCGAAGCAGTGGCGGTCCTGGATCACCACTTGCTGCACAGCGAGCAGCGAGCGCGTGATGAGCTGCTGGATCGCGAGGAAAAGCGCGTCAACGCGCGCGACGCCGTGCTTGCTCATGAGGAAGAGCTTGAGGTGCTGCAGCAGCCACTTGCACCCGAGCGAGCTGTCGTAGTCGTCCGCAGTCTTTTGCACCGACGCGTTTGTGAGGTGCATGTCTGGTTGGGGCATGCACAAGAGTGAGTGACACGGGTCGAGTGAGAACACGGCGCGCGCGGCTACTACGTACAAAGGTTGTCCATGTCGTTCTTGTGGGCCGAGTAGCGCGCGTTCGAGAAGCGTCCAAAGCCGGCGCGGTGGATCCAGAACGTGAGGGGCGAGAACGAGGTCACGAGCACGTAGAGCCGCAGGTCGAACTTCTTGCCGCCGATGATGTACGGGTCTTCAATGTACTTTTGCACAATGTACGTGTCGGCGGTCTTGGCCGGCACGCCGCCCTCGCTCTTCCACGTGTGGTCGCGCTTCCACTCGCTGATGTCGCTGAGCTTGTCAAACAGGAAAATGCCTTTGCCCTGCGCCTTGCCGATGGGCTTCATGATCCACCGGCCGCCGGGCGCGTACCGCTTGAACTCCTCGAGGAACATGCCGTACTCGGCCGGCAGCACGAACGTCGCCGCCCAAAAGTCGTACTGCTCGCTCTCGTCGCGCGCGCTCGCGTCCGCGCTCCGCGCGAGCTGCCGCTTCATGCGCTTGAGGTTCTTGACCAGCAGGTCCTTGCGCGTGAGCTCGTAGTGGTTCTGGAAGTGGTTGAGCCGCTGGTGGTCCTGCAGCGGCGTAAACGCGTCCAGGTGCTCGCGCACCCAGCCCACGTCGGCCCAGTGGAGGTCCCAGCCGTACTCGGCGTCGGTCTCGAGCCAGTGGTCGCCCTGGCGCCGCAGCACGTCCAGCACCGTGTTGCGGAGCGCCGTGCGGAACGCCACCACGCGCCGCGCCGGCGGCTTGCCGCCCGCGGACGCCTGCATAAGGTCCAAAGATCTTGGAGGGCCGCATTATTGATGCGGGTGTTGGGCACTCGTGTGGTGCACACTATGTTGGATCTAGTGATGTGGTGCACACCACGTAAAGTGGGAGAGATGGCTGCGGTGCGACATGCGGTTGCGCTGGTCGTGCCAGCCGGCCGGCCGGCTGGGTCTCTCGGTCTCAGCTAGGGAGAGCGGGACATGGCTTCCTTTCCGTCCGTGAGCTCGCCAACGCCGGCCCACGAGCGTCTCTTGGAGCGTCGCGAGCATCCTGAAGCGGCATCTTTGTTGTACCGTACCTCTACTGAATCGGTGCAGCCATGCGACCGCTAATATGCGACACGGGGCGCCGGATTATTAGACGAGCAAATGTCAACGATCTGTATTAATGAGACAGAAGGAGGCCATGCAGGCAGCAGCAGGCGAGCGAGCGAGCGGGTGGGAACGGCGGTCGCGGAGGCAGGTGGTCCCGTGGGTTCAACGAAACCTTACCGGCAGGCGCCTCGCGAGCGTGGGGTTCTTTTTTTTCCGCTCGCTCTCCTGCGTCGCTGGATCTTGTGGGGAGAGGGGCTCCCTCCCGTCTCGATACGTTGATGACATGCGGTCTCTTGACTCGTGGTCGTGGGGGGCTATGGCGTGGCTTCTAACGGGTTCACTATATTGGTACACACAAAATGGGCGGGTGCCCGACCGGTGGTGGCGTTTACGCCAAGTCGGCGGCCTCCTTGTCCTTGGGGGCCGGCGCCTTGGAGCCCGCCTTGAACTTGGCGAGCAGGTCGGGGATCTGCGCCACGGCGTTGATGATGAAGAACACACTGCCGATGGTGTAGTAGGTGATGCCGAGGTTCATGTAGTGGGTCGCGAGCACCGTGTCCTCCTGGGCAATGTAGCGCGGGAGGTAGTACCAGCTGCCGAGGATGAAGAACACGGCGCCCATGAAGCACGCGGCCGCGACGAGGGCGGCCCAACTCACGAGGTTGCCGAGCTTCACGCCCTTGGTCTTGCGGTCGGCGTGCGTGATCGAGATGAAGACGAGGTCCACGAACGAGCCGATGCAGAAGAGCACACAGCCGAGGATGAAGGACCAGCAGCCGAGGCTGGCCGAGATGACGTAGTAGTCGGGCAGGAAGAAGACGGCGCCGAGCATGAAGATGCCGGCGGCGGCGCAGTAGAGCGCGGCGTTGTAGGCCTTGACGACGCGCACGAACTGCGTGCCGGTGGTGTTGGCGCGGATGACGTCGATGAAGTCGCCGTGCGTGCCGAGCAGGAACGCGATGCAGCCGAAGAAGAAAGTCCAGGAGCCCACGACGGCGGCCTGGCCGTCCCAGAGCGTGGCGTACTTGGGGAAGAAGAGGATCGAGCCGATGAGGAAGAGCACCGAGCCCACGAAGTACGACGCGACCTTGCCGATCTGGAACCAGCGGTCGAAGCAGCCGAGCTCGTGGACCACGGTTGTGGCGGTCTGGCCGGGCGTGAGCTGCTGCGTG
>JAMFLL010002026.1:0-11693 GCA_027475725.1 Pythium rhizo-oryzae | reverse complement strand
ACAGCAAAGAGAGAAATAACACCAACAAACATACCATGACTTTGCGCAGCCGCAGGCATGCACTCTTGCCGCGATTAAAACTTCTCCTTCATCTTCTTCCCAGCCACCTACAGCGTCAGCATGTCCCATGAGAAAACAAGCAACGAACCGCGCGTGTGGGAAACTAAACGTACGACTTCGCCGGCCTGGCGGGTGGTTCATGGCCTTGAGCACCGAGCCGTAGGTGCCGTCGCCCAGCTGCTTGGTCACTTTGTAGCGGTTCGTGGTGGCACCGCGGCGTTATACTTCCGGCGTGAGAGGAGATGCAGACGCGCTTCTGGCCCCTGGAGGTCTGGAACGCGCGCCACTCACACTGAACAGGACACGCAGGATGGGCCACGCGCAGTCCAGCAGGCCCTGCGTCGTGGCGCCGACGTACGCGTCTTCGCTGCGCTTGACCGTGGCCGCGCGCTCCTCGCCGACCTACACCTCGGCGATGTAGCGGTGGTAGCGAGGCTTGGCGGTTGCGAGACGATCATGCTCCGTCGCGTGCCCAGCACTGAATGGGAAGCCACGATCGCGACGGCGTACACCGCGGTGAGACGCGAGAAGACCAACGGCGTTCCAACGTAGTCCCTTGTCGACGTGGGTACACCCTTAGAGCTCCGCTTCTCGGACCCCAAGGAGAAGACCGCGATCAACAACGTGGCCACGCTCAAGCAGCAGGAGCAGGAATACGAGCGCCGCATGGCCGACCGAACTCGGACAGGCGGGTGGTCCACGAACGACTGCGCTACTGCGTACTCCGTCGCGCGTCGCGCGTCGCGAGCGGGGCGTCGGTCACACGCCGACCGTCTCGCGCTGGGCCATCACCACCACGACTCCACCGGTGGATTCCGATGGTTTCTTCGCGTCACTGCGGTAGGGGGCTCACACACTTGTATTTGCTTCCATGGGGATGCGGAGTGGTGGGTTCCGCGATGCAGCTTGCTTTGAGAAGTGCGTTCCGCTTCCCTCCCTTCCTCCCTTTAGATCTAGCGGCCTACCTTCGTCCCTGCAGAAACGCAGATTTCCCCTAATCGCTCCTTTGTCGCTACCCAGTCGAAATCGACCATTTGTTCTCATCCGAGACCTCCTCCAATGAGCCCCCTTGTCACAAGGCTTGTGGTCCCGGAATGGCGATCTGGCCAACAGATGGGTGTTTAGAGACGTGGTAATAGCGATTTGGCCAACAGTTGAGCGTTTAGAGTATCTGAAATAGCGATCTGGCTAACAGATGGGCGTTTAGGTCATTTCGTTGGCCAAAACCCTTTTACCGCGTCTCTAAACACCGATCTGTTGGCCAGATCCCGATCTGTTGGACGCTCGCAGCACGAACGCGACCGAGAACTCTGCGATGCCGTCGCGGTCGCCACACTCTCTCGTGTCTCGGAACGTCACGACGTGCCACATACCCGCCGTGGCATCGCTGGACAGCGGTGCAGCGCGCAGCCGCAGCGTGTCGAGCCGCTGGGGCGACCTGACAGTCAGGCACTGCACGGATCCGTTGAGTCACATGCGAACAGGTACAGATTGTCCCAGCAGCTGATCCCATTGGTTGATCGCTTCGTGTGATTGAGCCATCGACTAACCGCGTCCCACGCGGCAGGCTTTGCGCTCCCCATCGCCATGGGGAGAAGGAGAGAGGTCCCCTCTCCTCTTCTCTCCCCCTCTCGACTAATGCAGGCGATGGGTTGCCGTTGCAAGCGGCGTCGACGAGATCCCCCTCTGGGCGTTGTCTGCTCGCATTCCGCAACCTACCACGCATCTCTCCCCTGCCCCTCCTCCTCCCGCTCCTCCTTTTTCCCCTCGGCCATGCGTCTTCCAGTTCTGCTGTCTGCCGCTGTGCTTGCGTGCGCGTCGTTGTCCCTCACAGACAGATGCGGCGCCCATCGTGGTCAAGGGCAACAAGTTCTTCAACTCGGCCACGGGCGAGGAATGCCGCCTCAAGGGCATGGCCTACTTACTACCCGCGCCCGAACGGCGGCAAGTTCGCCGATGTGGGCAACTAAGACTGGGCGGCCGATGACTACGAGGCCGTCTGGACGCCGCACCTAGACATCATGCAGGAGCTCGGCGTAAACACGATCCGGCTCTACAGCGTGGACCCGTCACGGTCCCACGATAAGTTCATGTGCGCGTGCGCCCAGCGCGGCATCGATGTCCTCGTGGGCATGACCGCGCCGTAGGTTTCCACTTTTTCGAACCTCGTTTCAACCGGTTTCTTCTTGTGCTTTTATCGCTGACAGTGATCGTTGTTGGCTGCAGGTGCGAGAACTGCTCAGTGGAGGACGCGCTGCCGCCGGCATGCTACCCGCCGGAGCTGCTCGAGCGCATCCAAATGGTCTACAACGCCATGGCCGTGGACGGAAACACGCTCGGCTTCAGCGTGGGCAACGAGAATAACCTCCAGATCAAGTACGGCAAGGAGGGCACGGCCACGGCGCTCTGTGTCAAAGCGTTGCTGCGTGACGCACGCGCGTACGCCGCGAGCTGCGCCGCGAAGGCGCTGCGCCAGGTGCCCATCGGCCTCGACATCGCCGACATCCCGCCGCGCGAGCAGTGGCTCCAGTACTACGACTGCGAGGTTGACGGCGACAAGCACACGCGCGCCGACGGGATCGGCACAACCCGTACGTCGAGTGCAACCCGAAGGAGCACAAGACGCACGCCGACTCGGTCGGGCTCCAGCAGCTCACGAAAGAGTACGACACGGTCGCGTACGCGCGGCCCATCATGTTTGGCGAGTTTGGCTGCAACGAAGGCGAGAACACGATCGACGGATTCGAGAACCAGCGCAGCTTTTACGACGTACGTATGGAGAGGCCAGGAGTCGGGGTGTGGAAGAGAGCGCGTGGCTGACATTCGTTGTGGGTTCCTAGGCCAAGTGGATGAACGACGAGCCTGAGATGACGGCGCAGATCGTGGGCGGCAATGTTTTCGAGTTCACCACCGAGATCGCCAACCTGGTGAACGAAAAGAGTAAGTCCGTGCTGGGAGCTCTGTGAGTTAAAGGAGTGCACTGACTGCAGGATCTGTGCACGCAGAGCTGACCAAGGAGAAGGACCCAGGCAAGTTTGGCGTCGGCTACTATCAGCCGGACGAATGTGACCACGACAAAGTGCCGTGCACGTTCGTACCGTACCCCGAGTTCGAAAACCTCAAGAGGGTGTTCCAGACCACGCGCAACTCGACGCTCACGATGGACAAGTACACGTCGGCGCGTAAAGACAGTGCACTGGCATGTCCCGCCAAGATCTCATCCGCGCTGCCGCCGCAGCCCAACGGTACGAACTGTGACGTGCTCGCGAGCGGAGCGACGACCTGACCGTTCTAGTGATACATTCAATAGTCAAGCCGCTGGCGTGCTCCGCCATCCAGCCCGTGTGCAACGGCCGCAGGAGCACGTACAAGCCAACAACGACGACGACGACGACGACGGCCCCGTCGCCGAACGCTGCTGGCGAGCAAGCGACGAGTGCGGCCAGTGCCCACGCAACGTCCTCGATCAGCGGGGGACTACTTCTTGTCGCCAGCGCGGTGATGGCGTTCATGTAGTACCGAGGCGTGAAAAAGTGCCCTACAGCCTGTAGAATGATGAACAATGGATCCTCGTTGAGCCCACAATCTGCTGTCCACCGCTTCAAGCTGATATGTACCCATATCGAATTCGAGAGACCAGAGTTCCCAGGTTCCGTTGGTTGCCGTCTCCTGCCACCGCGCAGCGAAGCCAACGTGGCAGTCAGCGAGGCACGAAGAGGCGCTTCCGTTCTCTTGCCTCGCGTGATGAGGAACACGAAGTCCACCGGGAAACCCCAGTTGGGATGCTGAGATGTGAGGTTGGGCCTCAAAACCTCGGTCTCACGGTGCAAGGTTTTGGGGTTCGAACCCACTATCTCTCTTCTGTCAACTCCAGCGTCCGACGGTCTCACTTCCACATCTCCTTCCCGGGTGGGGGAGCATTGCTCCCCCACCCGGGAAGGAGATGTGGAAGTGCGAGGGTGGGAACCGGCACATGAGATACGAACGGGAAATGAACAATAAAAAACTGATTCAAACGTTCTGTTCTGTTCGAAACGCTGGAAACCTGAAATAAACTCTTTTATAGGGAGCATGACCGCGCTCACGATGCCGTGGCGTCGCGCCGCGGCGGCGGAGACGGCGCCGCCGGCGATCGTGGTGCTCAAGAACCGCGCGACGGGGCTCGTGCTCGACCACTTGAACGGCCAGTCGACGAGCGCCACCCGCGCCACCAGTGGCGGCGCGCGCCCACGGCCAAGGGCTTCGTCGCGTACCGCAACGTCGCGACCGGCATGATGATCTGGACCACTACGGCGCGCGGTCGATCGAGGCGTTCAGCGACAGCGTGAGCGACCATCACCACCAGTGGCGCGAGGTGCCCGTGGGCGATGGCTTTGTCGCGATCCGGAACCGCGCGACGGGCAAAGCGCTGGGCCACTGGGCGGGCGAGGCCGTGCGCGCGCCCAGCGACGCGCTGGACGACGTCCACCACTACTGGCAGGTGCTCGAGCGGCTCGATCGAGGCGCTGGACGACGACGCGTCGCGCGCGCACCACCAATGGCACTGCGTGTGGCTCCAGAACGGCTACGTCGCGTTCCTGAACGTGGCCACGGGCATGGCGCTCGACCGCTACGGCGGGCGGTCCGTGCAGGCGCTCGACGCCGACATCTCCAACCTCAACCACCAGTGGCGCCACGTGGACGTGGGCGGCGGCTTTGTGGGCATCCAGAACCGCGGCACGGGCAAAGTGCTCGAGCACTGGTACGGCGAGTCCATCCAAGCGCGCCACGACGCGGCCGACCACGTGGACCGCCAGTGGCGCGTCCTGGAGGTGCGCGCGCCCGCGGACTACTGCAGCGACGACGACTGGGAGGACTCGACCCTGCTCGACGACGGCGCGCTGGCCGACGCCATGCTGATCGAGCTGCCAGTCCCGGCCGAGGACGGCGCGAGCAGCGGCGGGTGGGTGTGGCCCCACAACAATAACGGGCCTTCGTTCCCCTTGACCAACGCCGGCTTGGGAGCCCGCCTCGCGCTCTTCGTTCCCCTTGACCAACGCCGGCTCGGGAGCCCGCCTCGCGCTCAGCGTCGGCGGCCTCTTGCATCGCAGCATCCCGGCGGCCGTGAGCATGCTCGCCGAACGCTTCTCGGACGTGGCGCGGCACGAACGCGACCGAGAACTCTGCGATGCCGTCGCGGTCGCCACACTCCCTCGTGTCTCGGAACGTCACGACGTGCCACATACCCGCCGTGGCATCGCTGGACAGCGGTGCAGCGCGCAGCCGCAGCGTGTCGAGCCGCCGGCCGCGGCGCACGAGCGCGTACTCGTTCACGCCATGCGGGTTGGGCGTGGCAAGGACGCTGTTGTACTGGAGCGCAAAACGCGCGAGCTCCACACTCTAGCTGCGCCTCGACGACACGGAAGAAAAGCGCGACGAGCTCCCAGAGCGTCAGTGGCGCGGCCTGGTCGCTGAACGGGGGCCTGGACGCGCGGTGGACGCCCCGGAGTGGCGGCTGCGGGGCAGCGGCACGAACTGGCGCCAGCGCGCGCGCTCGTCCTCGCTCAACGCTGCCAGCGTCGGGTGCTCGCCGGCGCATCGCTGGTCGTTCCACATGGACTGCATGATCACGGGCGCCAGCGGGCGCAGTAGAAACGACCGCATGCGCTCGCTCGCGTGGTCTCCGCTGTCGCGAATCAGTGAGGGTTCCAGCTGCGAGAGGATCGCGGCGAACGCGTCGCGGCTCGTGCGGTAGTGGTCGAAGAGCTGCACCATAGTCAACACGACGTCGTAGTGCGCAAAGAGCTGCACGCCCACGGAGCGCCGCACAGGCCGGAACAGCGGGGCCAAGCGGTCGATCTGTTGTGTTGCCTCGTCCATCGGCCTCCAAACAGAGACTCGCCACTGATAAAGACTCGTCGCTTCCTCTGCGATGCCGGGATGTCGACATGCTCCCGGCTGCCACGGGCGGTGAGCTCGCGCTCCTCTTCATGATCGAGGCCCACGCAAGCACGTTCGTCTCGCGCAGCACCTCCTCCACACCACAACAACCTGCTCTTCCGCCGGGGCGGTCGCCGTCGCAGTGAGCTTTTATCGACGTGTCGGCCTTGCGCCTTGGACTACAAGACGAGGCCTGCCAGCCTGCCGACGATCGTGGCTGCGGCGCCACGCGTCAACGCGGGAACGACAGCCAGGGCACCGCTTTCGAGGAGTGTTCCTGCTCAAGACGCTCGGCGACTACCACCGCCAC
Organism: Pythium rhizo-oryzae; assembly: GCA_027475725.1. Classification (NCBI taxonomy): domain Eukaryota; phylum Oomycota; class Peronosporomycetes; order Pythiales; family Pythiaceae; genus Pythium; species Pythium rhizo-oryzae. The sequence goes on along the minus strand of JAMFLL010002026.1, from coordinate 5,404 downwards.
CTCGCCGAGGTGCAGGTCGGCGAGAAGCGCGCGGTCACGGTCAAGCGCAGCGAAGACGCGTACGTCGGCGCCATGACGCAGAGTCATTGACGCTCGCGGTCGCCAAGATGACGCCCACGAGAGCTGGCCGGTCCGGTCGCCGTTCTCAAGCGCGACTCGTACAGGGACGTTGACGTTGTAACTACGCAGCTGAGCGACGAAGAGGAGATGCAGGAACTTATGGACGATCTGCAGAGCGCGATAAGTAATCTGGAGGTGGTGCCGTCGACGAAGCTCTGTGCCGAAAGTCATGAAGTGGAGGGCAGCTCGCTCGATGGCACAAGCTCTTGCTGCCGCTTCTCGACGCGCTCCGTGGTGCGCTGCGCGTGCACGTCGCGCCGCTCCCCTCTCGAGACCTGCTACGACACATCTGGATCTCCGTCAACTACTCTGCGACCAAGCTGTTCGATGTCGGATCGTGGGGGCAAATGCTCGAGGCACTCAAGCTGCTGAACCTGCTTAGGTGGGCGCGCGTGGGCTGGGCACTGCATGGGCGCTGGACGCTCTGGAACAGGTCCACGACGTGGCCGTGGCCCTGATGGGCCGTGTCGACGCCGTTGCTGCTAATCAGCAGATCACTGACTGCGATGGCGGCGAGTACGGCCCAAGGGGCCCGTCGCCCGAGCGCACTCCGTTCTCAGACACACGTCTCATCGTGTCGGTCTCAGATCTGAAGTGGGTCCGGTAATACCGCTCCATCATGCACACCAGATCTGCCACAGGAAAGCGACGAAGGAGATGGCCGTGGTGCCGCGGCGACGTCGCAGAGCAGCTCGTGGACGGTTACTAATGGTACGTGTATTAAAAGGGGGTCAAGAATCGCGACGAGGGTCTCACTAAAAGCTAACGCGACTTACTGCTGATTGTTGTTGTTGTTCATGAAGTAGGTATTGCCTTGACTGCCTTGCGCGTTCACGTTGGGAGCGACGGCGCCGGTGGCCACCAAAAGGGCGCGTCGACGATGAGGGGAAGCCAGGCCCTGGTTGCGCGGCACGAACGTTCGACGCACGTGGTGTACGGCTCCGGGGTGCGCGCGCGCCAGCGTGCAGTTCCGCTGCGGAGGGTACGGGAATCCAGCCCGTGTCGCGCGCGCGCGGCCGGCGTTCGCCTCGGCGTTGGCGTTGCGCATCACGATCGTGTTCTCGGTCGCGTTCACGTTCTTGGTCGCGTTCACCTCCACGTTCGCAGCGGCAGGAAGTGCCGCTTGAACTCCTCCGGCGCGCGCGGGCGCCGGATTGGCCAGCGCACGGCCGACACCAGGTGCAGCGCCACACGCAACGGGCGTTGAGCGCGCGTGGTCGGCTGCGCCTTCATCTTGGACCTCGGCGTCTTGTGCGGCGTCCTCTGTGTCTTCTGCGGCGTCATCGTCGTCTTGTGCGTCGTCATCGTCGTCTTCCGCGGCGTCATCGGCGTCTTGTGCAGCGTCATCGGCGTCGTCGTTGTTCTCGTCGTTGTTGTTGTCGTCGCTGCTGCCGTCGTAGTACTCCGTGCCGTGGTTGCTCTCCTCGTCCTCGGCCTCGTCTTTTTTCTTATCGTCCTCGGCCTCGCCGTTGCTCTCGTCGCCGTCCGCCTCGTCGTCGCTGTTGATGTAATCGGTGTCGAAGCTGTACTCCGAGTCATCGGCCTTGCCGTAGTAGTGGCTGTACCGGTTCTCGTCGTCGCTGTTGTCGTAGTCGTCATCATCGTCGCTGCACTCGTCATCCTCGGCTTGCTCCGGCACGAGCTCCTCGGCCATCGCCAGCGCTTGTGCCAGCGCCTGCCCCCGCAGTGGCGTTGGTGTCGGCGTCAACGCCTGCTCCTCCAGCGCGGCGCTCTCGGTGCCCGCGGCGGGGCCGACGCCGTCGTCGGCGCCGTGCTCTCGGTCGTCTCCCTGCTGCGCTCGCGCGCGCTCACCGCTGTCCATGGCTCGCCGTGTGGACTGGATGGGAAGGGTAATTTGAAAATGACACGAGGGGGAACGGAGGCGGGGAAGTTCTCCCTTGCCGAGCAGCAGAAGAAAAAAAGCGCGCAAAAGGAACAGGAAAGCCCGGTACGTGCCTTTTATTCAAGTAGTTTTGTTGGTCGTGCTCCCATTTTTTGTTTCGTGGAGCCGCGCAGTGTGACGGTCGGCGTTCTTCCGCCCAAGATCGCCGCCCGCCACATGTTATTCTGGTTGAAGCAAACCTCCCGTCCGCTCTTCAAGCAACATATTCCACCCATATCCTCTCTCTGTTCAGTTTCTGAATGTACTGATAAATATCCAGTAATGATAGTTGACTCTCAGATGATTCAAGCCAAACACACTACGCTTCATGTGACCAGTTTCTCTTTTCTCAGTAGATCCAGCGTCGTGCTTACAGTCGGCCCCTGTCGCTCTGACCAGGAGACGTGCCTGACCAGAGCGACTGGGCGCGAGTCAAAGCAGTTCGACTGACGGCTTGAACACAGTTGCTCTAAATGTCCGCTCGACTGGTGTCTTCTTGTCGGGTGTGTGGCTATTGACAGCGAAAATTTTTTGGCGGACTTCACGGAATCGCGCCATCGCAGAACACCAGCTACGCGCGCAGGACCTTCACGTATGCGATGAAAAGGGCTTTATGGGTGCTCTAGGCCCCTCAGGGACCGGAACGAGCTCGTTTGGGCTTCAGCTTTAGGAGCTGCCGAGAAGCGCTCTAACCAGTCTCTTTTATGTGCATTCGGAGCTGTGCAAGAGACGGGGAGGGTTGAATTTGCATACAAACTACAAGATAAAAGACCCCCCGGGACCAGCTGGCGAGAGCTCGTGGGGCCCGATGGCTTCGCTGGTGGAAGAAGGCCCACGCACTCGCGTTGAAGTTGGTCCCGTTCGCACTCTCTGCCACAAAAGCAAAACTGAAAACGAGGTCGAGTGAAGGCGATCCTTTTTCTTTCGCGGGCGCCGGACTGGGCTCGACCTGGATCAACCAAACGCTCGATCGCCTCACAAACGACCGTTTCACTCCGTGCTCGCCGAAGCGAACGTGTGGCGCGTGGCCACGGCGGGATGTGTCGCAGCGTGTTGTTGCCGCCGCGCCAGCTCTCTCCCAGCTTTCTCGCCCCCTCTCGCCCGTCGACAAGCGTGGCTCCGCGCTTCCACCTCCAAAGTTTGGCCCATTCGGCAATTTGCCTCGACCCAGCCACAAGCGAACTCATCAGCTCATCAGGTACGCTCATCCTTGGCGTTTGCCGCTGGTTGCTGCTGTTTCTCATGCGCTGTCTTGCCCCTGTACGTGTGCTTGTTAGTCATGGACGGCCCGAAGCGTAAGCGCGAGGAAGACGACGACTCGCACGACGAAAACCAGCGCCGTCGGGAGAGCATCGCCAAGTACTGGCGGGCGATCGAGAGCGCATACGAGCAAGAATGCGCCTCCAACAGTGCCGAGGATGAGGAGGGAGAGCGCGCCGCCAACGACGCGAAGGATGAGGAGCAGAAGGACAACGACGAGGAAAGTAAGTCCGAGGAGAAGGCGAGCCACGATGATGAAGAAGAGGCCTACCATCCGCGAGCGCCAGCTCTCGCCCCGCCCCCGCGCGACCACCCGGCGCCGACGCCAGCTCTCGCCCCGTCCCCGCGCGAGCACCCAACGCCGACGCCGGCTTCAAACACGCGCGCACGCGAGAGCAGAGCGGCAGGTCCGCGTCAGGTCCCAGTGGCGCTGACCAACACGGAGAACGCTTTCGTCATGAACGACATGCGCCGTGCCCACATCGACCTCCGCAAGAACAACTAGTAGACCCGTCATAACCATTCTTTTAGCAATTCACCCACATCATTTTCTTCTAATTACACATCTTGCTTGGCTCGACACACGCGAGCTTTGATGCCCCGCACTCCCGTAGCCGGCACCGCAAATCCAAGACCATACACGAAACGCCCACGGTGAGCAGCGCCATGCCCAGGAGCCACAACTGGAGCAGCTTGTCGTCGCGCGGCTCCATCGGTATTCCGGAAGACCCGTGGCCACCGTGCCGTGTGTGACCATCCTAGGTGATGCACATTGAGTACAGCGCAGCCTGGATCGACGCGCTCGCTGGACGCCCAGAACGAAGATGATCAACTCAATGCGCAAACATCAAACAATAGTGTGAGCACTGAAATGGAGATACAATGAACCACGACGCCCATTGGAAGACCCACCTTGTCGGATTTAGCGCATCTCGAGCTCGTTTAGTGGGTACTCTGTGCGGGTGCCACGATGTACGCGAGCACGACGCCCACGATCGCGAAGAGCATGCCCCCTTCGAGGTCCGTATATCCCATAACAACCATCGAGCCAGTCCCTCGTGATGAATTCTTCCCCAGCACACAGGCACGCACCAGGTACAGCGCCTCCTTGTTAAGGACGTAGGCGGCCCCGACATTCGCCACGAGCGTGATGCCGCTGCCGAGCGCCGCCGCGAGCGACTGCGTCGCGAAGCCAAACGCCGTGAAGTCGCCGAGATGACGAGTGTGAGCCCGAGCCATGGCTCTATTTATTGAGCCACCCACTTCCGGAACCGACCGGGGTCGGAACACGAAGTTGAAAAGCGCGCTCAGATACAACTCCACCAATCAGATGACGTCATTATCGCGTGTAGGTTTAGTTGAAAAAACGCAACCAATCAAAACTCTGTATTCGGTCCGAGCGCACTTTTCAACTTTGTGTTCCGACCCGGTCGGTTCCGGAAGTGGGTTGGATCCAACTCGTCTTCACCCGTTTTTGTGGACGCCAAAACCTGTGCCGAATGACCTGATAGGTCCATTCCGAAAAGCCAGCTTGAACGGCCGCGTTGGCCGGGGCGCGACGGATGCGGCGCTCGCTCGGGGGGTCTGCGTCTGCCGCTGCTGATGCAGTTGGACTGACCACGCCGCTTCGCCGTCTCGTCGACCCGCGGCAGGTCGAACGCAGCGAAGAAAGCGGGGAGCACGCATTCGAATCCGCCAGGACGAGCGGACTAACCGAACCAAGACGCCAACGAGTTTCAATGACGCCGACGAACCAACGCGCCAACAAACCGCCTTTCTTCGCCCAGTCACAAGCAAGGAAGCCGCCAGGGGAAACCAACTCCGAAGAAGTGCGACTGCATCTCCTCTCACGCCGGAAGTATAACGCCGCGGTGCCACCACGACCGCTACAAAGTGACCAAGCAGCTGGGCGACGGCACCTACGGCTCGGTGCTTAAGGCCGTGAACCGCCCGCCAGTCCGGCGAAGTCGTACGTGTAGTTTCCCACACGCGCGGTTCGTTGCTTGTTTTCTCATGGGAAATGCTGGCGCTGTAGGTCGCTGTGAAGAAGATGAAGAAGAAGTTTTACTCGCGGGAAGAGTGCATGCATGCGGCTGCGCGAAGTCATGGTATGTTTGTTGGTGCTATTTCTCTCTTTGATGA
>JAMFLL010002025.1:0-11695 GCA_027475725.1 Pythium rhizo-oryzae | reverse complement strand
GCCACCACTGGCACCGACGAACGCGACCGTCTGACCCGACTCAATCGTGACGTTGTAGCCGTTCAGGATCTTCGCATCGGGACGCGTCGGGTAGGTGAAGTGGATGTCGACGGCCTGGATGTGGCCGGCGCAGGTCTCCGGGACGAAACCTTCATCCTTGGAGGTGTCGATCGCCGAGGGCGTGTCGAGGATCTTGTAGATGGCAGCGGCCGCACCACGGGCCTTGGCGACAGCACTGATGTTCGGCGAGATCTGAGCGAGCGCGATCGAACCGATGAGCACACCAAAGAAGCCCTGGAACACGTCGCCCGGAGTCGTCTTGTTCTTGGCGACACGTGCACCGCCGTACCAGAGGCCCGCGGCGTACATGATCCAGATCGAGGCCATAAAGATGCCGAAGACAGCGGCGGTGTACTTGGCGAGCGAGATGTTCTCCTGTTCGGCAAGAACCGCCTTGGCGTTGTACTTGGCGATCGCGCGCTTCTCACCGTTGAGCGACGCGACCGTGCGGATCGAGCCGAGGCTCTCTTCGGCGATCGCGCCGGCCTCGGCGTACATCTTCTGCGAGTACTCCTGGCGCGCCTGCAGCGTCGTGATGAGGAACCCGAGCGACGCCGCCATGAACGGCATGACGCAGCACATGATAAGTGCCATGTCCCAGCCCTTGATGAAGCCGATGACGAAGCCCGCCAGGAACTGGCACGTGTACTTGAACGACTCGCCGAGCTTGCTGCCCATGCCGTCCTTGATCTTGACCGTGTCGCCCGTGAGGCGACTGGACAGCTGGAGCGCGTCGTGCGAGTCGTACCAGCCAATGTCCATGTACAGCATGTGGCGCAGCGCCTCGTTGCGCAGCGCCTTCATCTGGCGCTCGGCCGTGTTGATGAACAGCACGTACGCGACGTAGTCGGTCACGAACAGCCCAATCGCGATGTAAAAGTAGTCGAGCGCCGCCGAGTTCACGGCGCTGCGGTCCACGCCGCCGTCCGGGCGCACGAACGACGTGATGGCGTCGCCGAACACGAGCGCCATGCACGGGAACAGCGAGCCGTTCGCGCCGGCCGAGACGATGCCGAGGAACAGGCAGAGCTTGTCGAACGGCGTGGCGTACCGGTAGAGCTGCGCGAAGGGCAGCGGCGGCTCGGCCGGCTCTTTCTTCTTCTTCTTCTTCTTGTCGTCCGAGCCGTCGCTGTCGCCGCTCTCGCTGTCGGTCTTCTTCTTGGGCGTCTTGTCGTCCACCTTGAGCACGAGCGACGCGGACGACGCGTCGGCCGCCGCGCGCTCGGCGTCCGTGAGCGGCGTCGCCACCTGCGCGTACGGCGCGTCGCCATCGTCGCGCGGAGACAGTGGCGCCATGGCAGTGGGTGGCAGTCCTGGCACGCGGGTTTCCTGTGGGCGGGAGGGGTCGCCGTTTAGACTGCTAGGCGCAAAATCCAGAATGGCACCCCAGAGGGAATGGGCCTCTATGCTGCCAACACGTCTATCGCTCGGGACAAAGGCCCCCCCCCCCCTTCGCTCTGGGAATCCAGAGTCTGGATACAGTACACCAGCGAAATCGGCGCGAGGGGGATGGGAGGTGCTACAATTGAACGTAATTGCGTGAGGGGTAGGGATTTGATGATGGGCCGACACACTCAAATGTGCAGACACAGATGGAAGCACAAACTAGTCCCTGACATCAGTGGATTTGGGTCGATTGGAGGATAAAACACTGATTCAACATCAATTTCAAGCATTGATATAAGATGTGTATATGGCGTCCCTCCAACCCATCAAGACCAATCACGCAGAGTGTGAATCAGAGTGGCAGATCTACCATCATTCCGGTATTCGTCAGGCTCATGTGGCAGCAATCGCTTTGACGTCACCAATCCGCCACTGCATGCTAATTCAGTTACTTAGTTCGCTTGATATTGATCAGGTGGGGTGAGGCTACTCATGTTAGATGTACTTATCGTGACACCGATCACGGAGGTGATGACCTGTCGTGGTAGCAAGCATGGCCGCCTCAAGCAGCTACACCTGCGACGCGTGGTCCACGGCGTCCGCGTGTGTGTAGTGGGTACATACATTCCTCGCTGAGATTGATGCCTTCCAGGCGCTCGACGTGACGTGCGCGTTCGCTGTGATCGTGGTGATCGTGGGGTCGGTATGTGAGACCATCGTCGAGTGGTCACGTTGCGATGGCCGTGCGTTGGCCCCAACTGGAACAGGAATCCCCTGGGAACTGGACGGGGGGGAGTATACACTAGACCAACAGATTCATACAAAAGCAACTGGACATGCTACACCGAACCGGCGGCTCGGAGTGGAAGCCCCGTCCGCAGTCTTACAGGCGCGACTAATGCGATCCAAGCAACTAAGCGACGGTCGATAATACACTCGTACCCACGGATCCAGCGCGGTGCCGGATCGGCCTACGGAGTCTGAATTGATGCGTGCGAGTCTTCGTCGCGGCCATCACGATCTGCGCCGTTCAGTAGCCCCGCATATAGCCCACCTTGTCGCAGCAGCGCCTCGTGCGAGCCGAGCTCGGCCACTCGACCCTGGTCAACAACGCAAATCCGATCAGCGTTTCGAAGTGTCGAAAGCCGGTGCGCGATGATCAACGTTGTGCATCGGTGCGTGGCGACCATAGCGTCGAGCGCATCCTGGACAGCGCGCTCACTTTCCGAGTCCAGGGCGCTCGTGGCCTCGTCCAGGATCAGGAGCCGAGGGTTCCGGATAATCGCGCGGGCGATCGCGATACGCTGCTTCTGGCCGCCCGAGATCTGGCAGCCTCCAGCTCCAACTGGAGTGTTGTACTTGTCCGGCAGCCCCGAGATGAAGTCGTGGGCGTTCGCCAACCTCGCCACGTGCTCGATCTCTTCGAGGGTTGCTTCACGGTCGAGTCCGTACACGATGTTCTCGGCGATCGAGCCAATAAAGAGCAGCGGTTCTTGACCAACGTATCCGATCCGGCGACGCAGCCAGCTCACACGAAGGTTCCTGAGATCATGGCCGTCGAGGAGCACCTGTCCATGAAGCGGGTCGTAGAAGCGCTCAATGAGCGCAACCACCGTGCTCTTGCCGCCGCCACTGGTACCACAGAAGCCGATCGTTTCGTTCGGCTCGATCGTCAAGTTGAAGCCGTCTAGCACGAGAACTTCTGGGCGCGTCGGGTAGCGGAATACGACGTCGCGGAGCTCGACCCGGCCTTGAACTACCTCTAGCTCCTGACCTTCGTCGTCACGAAGCGCATCGATCGCGTGCGGGCGATCACGGCGCGTGAAAATCTTGCCTCCAGCCCCCAGTGCCTTGAACGCGTCTGCCGCCCAGCTTACAGCAAACCCGATGCCTTGCGACGACAAGATAATCGCCATCAGCGTCCGAATCAGTTCTCGGAACGTAATCTTGCCTTCACCAACGAGCACACCGCCGTACCAAAACACCAACGCGTACGTCGCGAACACCACAAAAGAGCTGTAGCCCAAGGCGACGCCCGTGATCTTGGCATCTTTCTTGCCCACACGCATGGGCTCCTCGAGCTCTTTTGAAAATTTGGCGCACATGTGTGCCTCGAGACCAAAGGCGGCGACTGTGCGAACGTTGTTGAGCGCCTGGGACGCTTCCGCACCTGCGCGTGATAGGTCGTCCACACGTAGCATCTTGCCTGTCGAATAATGCGCCTTGATAACTTCGCCCGCGAGGATGAAAGGGAGGATGATCAGCATGATCAGAGTCAGCACCACGCTCCCCGAAATGAAGGCCACCAGCACTGCGGCGATCAAGGTCGACACGGTCTGCACGACGCGGCTCTGAGCATCTCCAGACACACTGGCCGTCTTGCTGGCTTCACTCACCAACTCGGACGTTAGCGCACCAGTCGAGTGCTCCGGGTCGTCGAAGAACGCGATATCCTGACGGCACAGCGAGTGGAAGTGCAAGTGGCGCAATCGCGTCGTCAGCTTCGCTGCCATCAAGCGGAAGCAGCGCACTTGGACGTTGTACGCCATGCCGATGACCAATGCGCCTACTAAGTAGTAGAGTGCGTAGGATCTCACCGACGTGGCGACGTCGTGGAGCTTGTCGGTGTCCCCTGTGGCGAGAAACTGGCCATACTTCTCAGTCATCAATGCCACCACGGCGCTGATGAGTAAAGCCGAGCATGGAGGCATGATGCCGTGAATCACCGCCGCGACCATGCCGACCACGTAGTAGTTAGCCTCGGGCGCGCTGAGCCGCATCGCGTCCTGCACTGTGAAGCGCGTCTTGTTGTCTTTCTGCACGTCGGGCACGCCTTGTGCATCCGGTGCGGCTTGGTGGTTCGCTTCCACCGCAAACTCGGCTTGTGTTGTGGCGTGCTCTCGCTGAGCATCTGCCTCATGCGCCTTGCCCTCCACTGCGCTGTCGTCCTCATCAGAAGCTTGCGCTTCAACCATGGTGCGGTAGATGCCGTCCTCGTACGCCATGAGCTCGTCATGGGCTCCCACTTCTGCAACCTGTCCGTTCGCCAGGACCACGATGCGGTCAGCCGCGCGAATCGTGCTCAGCCGGTGCGCAATCACGATCGTCGCCATCTCCGGCCGGCTCTGCATGACACTGTTGAGCGCTTCCTGAACCACACGCTCACTCGCGTTGTCCAACGCACTCGTCGCCTCGTCCAGCACCAGAAACCGCGGACGCCGCACGATCGCGCGAGCGATCGCGATGCGCTGCTTCTGTCCGCCCGAAAGCGACGAGCCCTTCTCGCCGACCAGCGTGTTGTACTGCTGTGGGAGATGCATGATAAAGTCATGCGCGTTCGCGAGACGCGCCGCCGCCTCTACAGCTTCTCTGGTCATGTTCTCTGATGAAACACACCCGGCAGCGATGTTGTCAAACACGCTCATCGCGAACAGCACAGGCTCCTGCGAGACGAGACCGATCTGCGCGCGCAGCCACGCGACGTTGAGCTCGCGTAGGTCGTGGCCGTCGAGCGTGATTGCGCCGGCCTGCGGGTCGTAGAAGCGCTCCGCCAGCGCGATGATCGTACTCTTGCCGCCGCCACTGGGGCCAACAAACGCCACGGTCTCTCCAGTGCCGATCGTAACGGTGAGTCCTTGGAGCACGGACACCTCGGGACGGCTCGGGTACGCGAAGTGCACGTCGTGGAACACCAGCTCGCCCTCGCGGGTGGTCGGTCTTAGCCCTGCCTCGCTCGCGGAGTCGATGCGGGATGTAGCATCGAGTAACTTGAAAAGCCCGCCCGCCGTGCCCTGCGCCTCCGCGACGGCTGAGACGCTCGGAGAGATCATGCCGAGTGTCCACGTGCCCATCGTGATGCCGAAGAACGCCTGGAAGACCGTGCTCGGGGGCATCTCGCTCTTGTACACCTTCCAGCCGCCGTACCAGAGCCCGACGGCGTACATGAGCCACACGGAAGACGTGAAGATCCCCTGCACCACGGCCACGCGACGAAACATATCGATCGTGCCTTTCTCCACATGACGCGACTTGGCATCGTACCGCTCGATCGCGCGCTCCTCGGCGTTCAGCGATGCCACCGTGCGCATAGACGACAGCGTCTCCTCCGCGATCGCGCCGGCCTCAGCGTACATATCCTGCGACACTTTCGCGCCGTTCTGGATCATCTTGAGCATGTACGACATGGTCTGCATCGATACTGGTGCGAGGCAGCTCATGACGAGCGCGAGATCCCAGCTCTGCGCGAACCCAATCACGAAGCCACCGGCGCACTGCGCCGTGAACTTGATGCTGTCGCCGAGGTTGACGCCCATACCGTTCTTGATCTTGGCCGTGTCGCTCGTGATGCCGCTCGAGAGCTGGAGCACTTTCTTGTCCAGCAAGTCGAACCATTCGAGGTCGTTGTGGAGCAGGCGGCGTAGCAGCGCCTCACGCATGGCGCGCACCTGGCGCTCCGAGAGCGAGCCAAACAGCGCGTACGCCGCGCAGTCGGTCACGAGCAGCGCGAACGCGATCGCGAGGTACTCCATCGCCGCGCGGTCCACGGCGTCCTTGTCGAACGGGTCGAACGCCGCGATCGCGTGGCCGAACACGAGCGCCATGCACGGGTACAGCACGCCGTTCACGCACGCGCACACACAAGCCACGGCCAGCATCGCGATCTCACTGCCGGTCGCGAACCGGTAGAGCTCCCATAGCGACACAGGAGGCGCTGGTGGTTCTTTCTCCGCGGCGCCCTCGCCGTCACCTGGACCGTCATCGCCACCGCCGGCGGGAATGGCCGACTCCGGGCCGGTGGTGTCTTCCTGGTCGGACCGCGAGCGCGTGGACGTCCACGCATCCTGAGGGTGCTGGGCCGTCGGCTTGGCGGGCGGGCGCGGCGAGCGCAGCGCCGCGTACGCGTCGCGCTCCGGCGGCATCTTTGCTTCCCTGAGGACAAGGGAGAGCCGACTGGAGGGAGATGGAGAGTCCGTTCGGCTTGTGGCCACGACCGAGCAAGGCGAAGAATGGCACGGGCCATCGCACGCGTCCAACGGAGAACTCGTCGCGCTTCTTCAAAACTGCAAGCCGCCGCTTGTTCTTCCGAAGGGTGGGTGTGTGGGTGTGGTCAAGCCTCCCCCATCTCCTGGCCAACTCATTACGGCGACCATCCGCTGCACCGGCCTGCCCGTTGGGGATGACTGCCGCAGCTGCATAGCACACCCATCCCACCGCCGCGTCTCGAGATATGGGGTCGGAAACCGTCGCGCGAGAAAAGCCCGAGATACAGGATTTTCGTGAGAGTCAAAATCTCACAGACCCGGAAGTACTTGTTCCATCCCACCCAAAAAGCCGCCGTCATCAAGCGCGAGCAGGCCGAGCGGCGGGAAAGAGATGAGGCGCGTGGACTTGTCGGCACGACAATGTGGGCGGATGGGGCGCAGGAGAGGCGCCTGCCGACGCGCGATGACTCGCCATCATGCCCGCGGACGCACCTGTCGCCCGCGGATGACGGCGGTCGCTTCCAGAAATGTGGGACCCAGGAGGGTACTGTATACCCGAACAAACGTAACCTGTCACCACACAAAATCAGTTTGTTGATCTCCGTGTCTGCGTGAGATCAGTATATACGTTGGTTCCTGTTAAAACCGTGGCACGGCTTCGCTCCATCTCAGCAAGCGGCAATACGAGGCGCGGCTTGAGGCTCGCTGCACAGAGCCGACCCAACGCAGCGCAGGGCACTATTGTTCTGATTCGCAGTTCGTGACCGTGGAACAGTCTCTTTGCGGTGCACCTACAGCTATTCCGAAACACGGACCAAGCAACAAATTTAGCACCGACCAAGTGTGGACATGCTGGGGCTTCTGGTCGCAGTGAGAGCAGAAAGCTCATCATCGTCGTCGCCGATCATTGCCAGTCGGGTGTTGTCCAAGAGCAGCTCACGCAGAGGGCGATTCCCTTGCCATGTTTGGGCACCTGTATCCGAACCTCGAGCTCGCACAGGCCAAGTCCAGCCTCAAGTACCGCGTCGCGTCGTTCCATGGTGGCGATCGACCCCGGTCGCCGGACTCGATCCATGAGCAGGCGCCAACTCCATCATCACGGCGGCAGCACCATGTGCCGGCGCTGTCATACGAACCGGAGGAAAGCCCCGTCGCGTTTTTCGACGGAGGGTCGCGTGTGACCGCGAGCAAGACCACCACTGGTCGACGACGGCGGCGAACCGAGCTCAGTTCGTCGCCGTCTCCCGAGAGCCAACGACGCCACCAGCATCGATCTGCATCTCTGACGGACGACGCGAACCGAATCACAACAGCCCCAGCCCTGGCCGGCATCCGGTTTCCACGCAATGCTATGTCCAGTGTGGGGATGGAGAGCGCAGCAGGTAACGCAGCCCGCGTCTCACCCACGCTCATGAGGAAGCTGGAAGCCATCGACCACATTATCGCGCGCGCTGACAGGCACGAAGCGTTGCAAGAACCTACGTTGCCCCCGCGTCGTGGATCCACCACGGCGAAGCTTGACCCGCTCGCCGTGGAGGCAGCTGCTGCGGAGACTCATGAAGGCGCTTGCACCGGTTTGACCATGTCGACGCTGTCTCGGCGGAAAGTATCGTTCCTAATGAAAGAGAACAAGCCGGCTCGACGTGAAGCATTTAGCGTGGACAAAGAACAAGACGTGTCACCTCCGCGAGAACGGAGCCACTCTGTGGCCCCCTCTCACCGCATGTCCACAAGGTATCTCATCACCACGCCAGACGAAGCCCCATCCTCAGCGAGCCCATCAGCACTCGCGCCGGTCGTGGCGAAGCAAGAGTCACAGCGATCTGTCAACAATGCCCGCGTCATGGAGTTTGTGGACAAGGCCAACAACAAGCCACGCAACATGGTCACAACCTCGCCCAATGGTGCCGTCTCCATCAGTCTCGACAAGCAACTGCGCCGCATCTCGCTTGTGTCGTTCGAGCAGGCGGATGGCAGTCAAGCCTCCACGCGGCGAATCCTAACGCGGAGCAACAGCTCGCTGGCGATGCGACGCAAGCAGATGTTCGGCATCTACAGCATTCGCGAAGTGATGGCCGTGATTCGACTCTTTTGGTTCTTGGACGCGGACCGATCCGGCGGCATCACGCTGGATGAACTCTACTTACACCGCGACTTTTTCCATCAGCTCGGCCGCAACGACCTCGAGGCTGTCTTCCACGAGCTCGACATGGACGGCAACGGATCTATCGCGCTGAACGAGCTGCTGCGGGTATGCTTTCGCAACGCGAACGACCATCACCTCCAGGCCATGCTCACGCTCGCGAAAGTCGGGGACCTCCACCAGTACCTCACCGGCCGCCACTCGGCGCACCGCACAGACCAGAGCAAGCCCGACGGCGCCGAGGACGAGCACCGCAAGGAGTTGCTGGATATCTTCCACGTGTTTGACCGCAACGGCGACGGCCGGATCAATCGCGACGAGCTCTTCGAGGCGCTCGAGATCGACCGCGAGCTGTTTGCCCCGGCTCTGGAGACTGCGCGCGGGACGTGGGCGGAGAATGCGCGGCGTCTGGAGCGCGCGCAGGCCGGCGGGCTCACGAAGGACGACGTTGACCGGTTCTACAGCGAGTGCGACATGAACAGCGACGGGACGCTCGACTTTGACGAGTTCATAAGGCTCATGGACGCCGCAGCCAGGTAACAAGCACTCTAGCTGACGTTGAAGGACAATCACTCCTGCGCGACTGTCACTCGTCAGATTAGTCGGGTTGGTGTGGCCGCAATCACACCTTCCCTCTTCACCGGGATATCGAAACACGGGAATAGATACACCTTTTTTTGGAATTTGATCTTGAAACGTCGCCCACGCTCTGGACTTCCACCAAACTCTGATGTGCTGCGGGAACAACCACATGGTTGTCACAAGTCGAACTGTGAATCCATTTCCCTTCAAAACACATGATATGGCATACACCGTTATCGTGTCTGATTATTTTAGGGAGTGATGCTGTTGGTGAAGACCTCCAATAATGCATATGTGTGGATTGGTCGGCGGAGCAGAAAGTGTAGGCAAGCGCACAGTGGGATGGCGTGAGGTCATCATGTCGCTATGACGTCGGCGACGTGCGTGGAGTGTGGAAGGCTGAAGGATTCAAGAGGCGTTTGACGATCTGGGGTGTGTCTGTGTGTTTTGCCCCACAAGCCAACTTGAACATCGCGCGGCACACACTCGAGGACACGCTTACCTTTGCCCCACGTGGAGACGTACGTAGCGTAACTGCACACAGACGATTCCCCAGCAGGCCGTTCGATCGGTGGAGAGATAAACGCCCAAGGTTCTATCCATCCATATTCTCGAAGCTCACAGCATACTACCGGTACTGTGAATCGGAATTCATGCCCACACCACACGTAAAGTTTATGCCACATGTCATAAACCCTAGCCCTCTTTGTGGAGTTGGCCCGCCTCACATAGTTGAACACTCATCAGCGGTCAATCACATTCTCTTGGATTTTGCCCTTATGTTATGCCATTTTCTCTGATTTCACTCTTGAACATTGCGATCAAACAAGGTACATACTACATTAACATTCGGTGAGTTGCTGCAATGAGGGCCGCATCGCCCATAATCCGTTCCCCTTCCCCTCCGGCACTCACTGCCGAGCCGATGATGCAATCTCGTGTCCCAACCTGTCAGCGCTTTCACTTGATTTGACTATGGAGCCTTGCTCGCATGCTGCCGGATTGCCGTTCCCGCCACGGTGTGTGTCGGTCCCCTTCCCCGTCCCGATGTCCAGTCGCCGCCGTCGCGCGTGTGTCCGCTTGCCCGCGATCTATCTAACCATCGCGATAGACCGCCGACACCAACGGATTTCCTCGCTCCCGTATTCCCTCATTCCCCAACTTGCGCGGCACTCGAGCGATGGCGACCTCTTCCCCGCGCGCGCCGCTCGTGGCGGCGGACGAGACCAATGCGCCGTACGTGCAGGTGCTCACGCCAGGCGGCGTGGACGCCGACAAGTTGGACGCGGCGGCCGTGGCCGTCAAGGTGGACGACGCCGACAAGACGCCCAAGAACAAGACCGACAGCGAGAGCGGCGAGAGCGCCGGCTCCGAGGACAAGAAGAAGAAGGGCCCGGCGGCGCCGCCCATGCCCTTCTCGCAGCTCTACCGGTACGCCACGCCGTTCGACAAGCTCTGCCTCGTGGTCGGCGTGCTCTGCGCCGGCGCGAACGGCTCGCTGTTCCCGTGCATGGCGCTCGTGTTCGGCAACGCGATCCAGTCGTTCCAGCGCGCGGACGGCGGCGTGGACGTGGACGCGATCAACACGGCCTCGCTCCAGTACATGTACATCGCGATCGGGCTGTTCGTGACCGACTACATCTCGTACGTGCTCTTCATCAACACGGCCGAGCGCCAGATGAAGGCGCTCCGTAACGAGGCGCTCGCGCACATGCTCTACATGGACGTGGGCTGGTACGACTCGCACGACGCGCTCCAGCTCTCGAGCCGCCTCACGGGCGACACGGTCAAGATCAAGGACGGCATGGGCAGCAAGCTCGGCGACTCGTTCAAGTACACGTGCCAGTTCTTCGCCGGTTACATCATCGGCTTCAGCAAGGGATGGGACATGACGCTCGTCATGTCGTGCGTCATGCCCGTCATGGCGCTCTCGCTCGGCTGGATGCTCAAGATGCTGCGCACGCGCTCGGAGTACTCGCAGAAGATGTACGCCGAGGCTGGTGCCGTCGCCGAGGAGACGCTCGGCTCGATCCGCACGGTCGCGTCGCTCAACGGCGAGAAACGTGCGATCGACAAGTACAACGCCAAGGCGCTCGTCGCCGAGACGGAAAACATCCAGCTGGCCAAGTACTCCTCGGCCGTGTTCGGCCTCTTCTTCGGCAGCATTTGGATCATGTACTCGGCTGGCCTCTGGTACGGCGGCTCGCGTGTTGCTAGCGACAAGACGACCCCGGCGGCCGTGTTCCAGGGCTTCTTCGGTGTGCTGCTCGGTACTATCTCGCTTGCCCAGATCTCGCCCAACATCACGGCCGTTGCTGAGGCGCGTGGTGCGGCCGCTGCTATCTACAAGATCCTCGACACGCCCTCTGCGATCGACGCCTCCAAGGATGACGGTTTCGTCCCGGAGACCTGTGCTGGCCACATCCAGGCGGTCGACATCCATTTCACCTACCCGACGCGTCCCGATGCGAAGATCCTGAACGGCTACAACGTCACGATTGAGTCGGGTCAGACGGTCGCGTTCGTCGGTGCCAGTGGTGGC
>JAMFLL010002024.1:0-11697 GCA_027475725.1 Pythium rhizo-oryzae | reverse complement strand
CACAGAGCACGAGCTGATCGGCGACGCGGTCAAGGACGCGATGAAGGCGCTTGGCTGCTCGCTGGTGACGTCGGAGGGCTCGCACGCGCACACGCTGAGCTGTGTGCGCTACCCGGCTGGCGTTGGTGCCGCCGACTTTCTCCCGAAGGTGGTGAAGCGTGGCATCTCGCTTGCTGGTGGCCTCCACAAGGACATCAAGACGCAGTACTTCCGTATTGGCCACATGGGCCCGAGCACGCGCCGCCTCGACCACATCATCAAGACGGTGCAGGCCATCGAAGGTGCGCTGGAGGAGTGCGGCCACAAGATCCCGGAGAAGGGCAAGGCGCCCAAGATCATCAAGGCGCTCGCGAGCAAGGGCATCGCGCTCAAGCCCTGCTCGTCGACCGACAAGGTGTACCACGGCTGCCCCGTGCCGGCGCGCTGCCAGGTGTACACGGTCGCGAGCCTCGCGGCGGCCGTGGCCGTCGGCTTCCTGCTCGCGCAGGTCAAGAAGTAGACGACGGACTCCACTTCTGCAGTGACGTGTAGACGAGATATACATGGACAGTAGGCGTCGCCATCAGTGCGCTTCGGTAAAAACATAAACAACCTCAACCGGGCACTTTCTAAGACGTTGAGAATTTTCGACCCTGGATTTCCAGAACCACCCTACACTGGGACACCGAGTCCTATCAAGAGGTGGTGGAAGATCAAACCACGCCGACTGGTGGCTCTGGATCCTGGGCTCGACCGGAGGTGATCCAGTGACGTGGGGCAGGTGCGGTCCTCCGTGTGTGACAACACCGACGCACGCACATCGGCTTGGAGCATCAACTTCAACATGCCGTTTCCGATCCGACGTTTGTGCAACCTGTTTGCACTGAAATGGTGTGGTGCACCTAAATTAGAACCCTCCTTCGAGCTGTTTTGTTTCTCGCGGGAACAAGAACGAGAACCGGGAGAAAGCAATACCGTAGCGAGAACCCCACGAGTGACGTCGCCCGCGCCGCCCCAAGAATCAACCCAGCGGCCCGCATCTCCAGAACATTCCGCAATACATTTCGGATCACTTCCAACACGCTCACTCGTCTCGTAGGTAGCCGTTCGTTGGCATTTCCCCTTTTTTTTCGTGGGTGAGCTTTGTTGGCCGGTTCCCAACGATTGCTCCCAACTCTTGTATTAGTTGTTGGTTCTCCTCGGCACCATCATGGCGTGGCGCTGCAGCGCGCTGACCAACGAGGGGCTCGTGGATAACCTCGCGCGCGCCGGCATCGTGCAGTCGCGGCGCGTCGTGGACGCCATGAAGGCCACCGACCGCGCGCGGTACATGGCCACCGACGCGGCCGCCGCCTCCCGAGCGCCCGTCGACGCGCACGTCGCGTACATGGACGCGCCGCAGCACATTGGCCACCGCCAGACCATCTCGGCCCCGCACATGGTTCGTCCAAACGAACTTGGTTATGCTGCCCCCCTTGTGGTTCCAAGTCTTTGGCTCACTGGATGTTGTTTCTGGATACGCGCAGCACGCGTTTGCGCTGGAGCTGGCGGACGTGGCGCTGGGCCACAGCGACCAGGCGGTGCCGGCGCGCGCCCCGCCGCGCGTGCTGGACGTGGGCGCCGGCTCCGGGTACCTCACGGCGTGTCTCGGGCGCATGGTCGCGCCGCTGGGCGGGCGCGTGTTCGGCATCGAGCGCATCCCAGAGCTCGTCGAGTTTGCGCGCAAGAACATCGAGCTGGCCGACGGCGACCTGCTGGCCAGCGGCGTGGTCTCGGTGCAGCGTACGTACCGTATGTGGACGTGGACACTCTGGCGTGGCCGTTGTCTGAGTGGGGCGTGGTGTCGTGGTTTAGAAGCGGACGGCTGGGCCGGGCTGCCGAACGAGGCGCCGTTCGACTTTATCCACGTGGGCGCGGCGGCCGTGGAGCCGCCGCAGTCGCTCATGGATCAGGTACATGTGAAATGGCGTCTTGGATGGCGGATGTCTCGGGTGCTAATCATGTGGTATGTTTTAGCTCGCGAGCGGCGGGCGACTCGTGGTGCCCGTGGGCGGCGTGGGCGAGACCCAGGTGCTGCTGGAGATCCAGCGCACGAGCCAGAACGAGTTCACACAAAAGAAGCTCATGGACGTGTCCTACGTGCCACTCGTACGCGAGCAGCGCACCGAGCTGTGAGAGTCTGTGGCTTGTTGGCTTGTCATTCGTCGGCGGAACGGCGAACGTGACGACGAAGTTTTTTGGGGCGAGAACACAATCGATAATTATTCCCTTTTCCAAGAAAAACGTGATACCACACGTTGCCCTCGTTCTCCGGCATGTACAATGTCTAGCTAGCAGGAACAGCGCGTTAGCGTGTGGATCTGGAAACACAGCGCTCGCAGCGCCGTCCAGTCCGGCGGTGTGGGCTCGATTGTCTCGGTGGCATCGGCGTCGCGGAAGACTTTGAGGATGGCGCAGACACCGATGACGCGGCTCTGGCCGTGGAGGCTGCGGTAGAAGCTAGCAACGCCACTGTCTGATGCCGCGAGAAGCTGCTCCGACTGTGCGTGGCGTCGTGCTTGGGTGAGCAGTAGAAACAGGTGGAGCGCGCGCACGAGCAGCGACACGAGGTTCGGCTCGCGATAGGACGCGCCGGTCTCGTCGACAAACCGGAGTGTCCACTGGACAATCGGCTTTAGTACGTCGAGCTCAATCGACATATCGGACCTCTTCGCGAGCGTCGCGGCGTTCTGCGGGTTCTGTGCGATGCTAGTGAGTGCGTGAAGAGAGCCCGCAACATCGAGCAACACGCTTGCTGCGTTGACAAAGCTGTCGATGAGCAGATGCTGCACCAACGCCAGAGTGATCTCGGGTACGCGACGCACCACCTCGGCGTGAGTCGGTGGGACTCGGCCTTCGTGATCAAACCGCTCGATCCAGACGATTCGCAAGAGCTCCAGCCCTGCAAGCACGGCTGGAACATCGACCTCGCTTCGTTTGTCTTGGTCGGAGGCAGCCACTAGCTGTATGGTCTGGAGAACAATCGCAAGTGGGTCTTCGTGGTCGACCAGTGATAGTTCTTCGTGTAGGAGCTGCTCGCGGACTTGACGCGCAGTCTCCCCACCGTGCAGCGATAGATTGATGAGCAATTTGAACGACCACATCGTAGCTGGTACAGCGCTGGCATGACGAGGGAAAGGAAGCACACACACCCGAACACAGTTTGTCACGACTGACGCGTCGATGCAGTCGACGTCAGCAGTCAGCTCTTCTAAACGTGCAGGTTCTCGACACTTCCCGCGCCGATCTCGGATTGTATCGCCGCTGCCTGTGCCGTAAGAATATGCCAGGAGCGTAAGCGTGGCAAACAGGTACTGGATCGCCTCGGTCTCTGGGTCTATTTCGTGCTCGGGACCCTCATGGTTCACCAGGTCGACAGATATGCGCTGCAGTGTGTCGAATAAAACCCGGACGACACCAGCGCTCAACAAAACCTTCTTCACACCGTACTTGACCTGGGTCAGAAGCAGATATGCAGCGTACTTTCGAAGCTGTTTGTTGGCACTCGAGGTTACCTCCTCCGAACTTGCAATATGCCGGATCATGTGCAGCGCCGTGAGCTGGACGGCCTTGTGCTGACAAAAGGCTCGTATCCGTGGAGCACATCTACCGAGACCCAAGCACAAGTACATCGCCTCGAACGTCTTCACACTCGTAGGAGACGTTTGTACCATTCCCTTCGACCCGCACCAGCGCGCGAGTACGTCGCCTAGTTGCACCAACAGATCTGATTCAACAACAGCGGCAACGAACACCTCGCTTGAACCCCCTCCGCACGACCCATGGAGATGAAGCACGGTCACGAGAAGTTCCATCGCCTCGCACTGGAGCTCCTGGTCCGTCGGAAATGTCGTGAGCACGTGGCGCACGACAGCGATGGGCTCGGCGCGCAGCAGCAGCTCTGTTCGATCCACCTCACCATCGCCGCTGTTGTCGTGGGCAATCGCGATCATCGTCGCGATCGCCCACTGCTGCACGTCCTTGTTGCCGCTAAACTCGCGCAGCGACGCATCGAACACGCCCAGTTGGTCCACGAGCAGCTGACGGCGGCGATCGAGCTCGCGCTGTGTCGTGTCCACGAGCGCCTGTAGCTCCTGCAACTCTTGCTGCGCGCTCTTGTGGTCGTCGCGCGCAGCCTTGACCTCTTGTTCGTACAGATCCTGTGCTCGCTGCTCTTCCTCCGCGAGTTCCCGTCGTTGACTGTCGTACCGGGCCACCAGCTCGTCCAGCACGGCGCTGCGCGCCAGCCACTGCGCGTGCCAGTGCCTCTCGAGCGAGCTCACGGCTTCAGTCTCCGCGCGCAGCTCGTTCGCGCGGCTCTCCGTGTCGCACAGCACCATCGAAATCCGTCGGAACATGAGCTGCGCGGCCTCGAGCCGCTGCTGAGCCTCGAGGTGCTGGCCCTCGAGCTCGGCCTCGCGCTGGCGCAGCACCGCGCGCTGCCGCTGGAGCGGCGCGAGCACGCACTTGTCGACCGTCTCGAACGGCGCGACGTCGAGCGCCGTGCGGTACTGGGCATCGGGCACGTCCAGCGGCACGTGGACTTCGTCCAGCAGCCAGCTCACGAGCTCACGCTTGGCCTGCCGGCAGGCCACGTGGAGCGGCGTGGAGCCCACTTTGTTGCGCAGCGTGGCCGCGAGCGCGAACTCGGCCACGAGCATCTTGGCCATGGGCAGCAGCCCGTACTGCGCGCAGAGGTGGAGCGGCGTGGCGTCGGCGTTGACCGCGTACCGCACGCTGGCGGCGTTGAGATCCAGCTTCTTGAGGTGGAGCTCGCCCGCGTGGCGCCGCACGGCCTTGAGCTGGTTCGCGAGCAGGTCCGCCCAGAAGGGCTTGAGCGCCGCCGCGAGCTGCAGAGGCGTCAGCTTGCAGGGGAAGATTGAAGTATAAGTGGGCTCGTACGTGATTAATTTCACGCGCGTTGGCGGGCGAGTGGACGCGAGCGCGTCCGTGGCGTTGGCCGTGTTGGGCGTGGCGGAACGTTGGTTTGGCGACGCGAGCGGCGGGAGCAGCGTTGGTGTTGGCGCGCGCGCATGGTTGTTGGACGTTGGCGTTGGTGCGCGCGCGTTGTTGTTGGTCGTTGGCGTGGGCGTCCGCGGTCTCGCTTGCGGTCGGGAATGGGCTCTTGAGGTGCCTTTGGTCGGCGTCTTGGACAGCGACGCGCGCTCGTTGGTTTGGCCCGTCGCGCGCACCGCATTGATCGGAGGAAGTGTGTTGGACTCATCATCGCGGGCGCTCGCGTCGCCCGCACCCGCGCTACCGTCGGCCACTCCGGCCCGTTCACGTGTATTAGCGTTGGCTGAGTCGTCAACCATGGACGCCATCCATGGGGACCAGCGACTCTTGCCATCGTGGCGAAGAACCAACGGGCGCGGTCTCTCATCGCCCGAGACGTTTCAGTTCTGGATCCAGAGAACGGGAATCAGGATCCAGCTTCAACTTGCCCACTGCACCCAGAACTCGGATCGGCAAGAGTGGGTTTCTGTCCCCCAACACAAAACAGATCTCTCGTGCGCGGGAATACCCACGCCCCAGCTTGGAACCATCCGAATGCCATCTTTGTAAATGCTGAACTCACTATGATGCTGAGAAGGGATCTCCCGCGCCGCCTGTTGGTATTTGTTGTTGGTAGAGTAGTTTGCGCATGTGGCGTGTGCCGTGTGGCGTGCCGCTCATACGGCGTGACGCGAACCGCGTCGCGCGAAGGCCAACTGAAAGAGAGCGTGCCACGTTGTGTGCCGGGTGGCCGTCGCGTTCAGCCACTGACTGCTCGCTAGCAACACATGAGGACACAGCAGCTTTGGGCACGAGTGCAGGTGGGGCCAGTGCGTGGGACTGGTTGCGCACTTTAGTCAACCCACACGAGCTCCACCAGATGAACGAAGACTCGCGGTTTGCGATTGCACAGAGGCCGCCGCGATGCATCGCAGTCGGGAGTTGGACCAGATCAGTTCCGATGTCGCGAGTGTTCATTTTTCTCTTCGGGACTCAATTTTTGTTGGGGGAATATCTGTATCATTTGCGATGCACGATCATCCGCCTCTCAAAGCTGCCAACAGTGCGCTGGATGTTGGCGATGTTGGGACTGGATCTCCTGCGATATTTACGCTCCGAGTGTCCACAATACTGAAGAGTGTTCTGGGCGGATGGCCAGTGCGGTGTGATGATGATGGCAAGCACCGCCGGCCACACTCTCGCCTCTTGGGTGGATCTTCTTCTCCTCCTGCGGCCCCCTTCTATTCTCCCCCCATCGAATCAGTCACCCGTCGTCATGGTGTCCACGCTGGTTGACCAGCTGCCGGTCACGCCAGCCTCCAAAGCGCCAAGGCACCCGGCCACTCGCGCGCTCGAAGACGCTCCCACTCCGAATCATATAAACTATAGCAGGCTGTGATGTAGCCTAAAAAGGGCCGTACAACCGTAACGCCCCATCCACTTTGAACTTGATGTATGTATTATCACAGGTAAAGACCCATCGAACATGTGAACGACTGAGCCCCTTCGTCAGCTGCACGTCCCCAGCGGGAAACCCTTCCTCCTCCTCCATCCTCTCCTGGAGAGGGATGGAGGAGAGGCTCTCCTGCTCCTCCGCTCCGAGCATGCCTTTCCCTCGCATCCTCCTCCTCCTCCGTCTCCGTCGTCCCCCGGCGCCATCACCGGCGGGGGTGGCGGTCGTCGCGGTGTGATCGCTTCCACTCACTCGCCATTCTCCACGTTCTGTACGTAGTAGCCGATTATGAAGTTCCAGCTGCCGGAGCGCGCGTTTCCGACGCTCGTGCTCTCGGCCCACGAGGAGCGCGACCTCATCGACGAGGCCGACCGCATCATCGAGGAGACCATTGCCGCGCAGGAGCGGTACATCGCGCGCGGCCGCCGCGTCGACTATGCGCAGTGGAAGCACTTCCGCACCAAGGAGGGCATCAACGTCTACCGCCAGCGCGGGCTCGGCGGGAACAAGAAGCTCTTCGACCCGCTCGCGGCCGCGGACGCGCTCGACGACGCGCGCTCCGAGATCACGGCGACGACGACGACGTCGTCGTCGGGGCCCGCGTGGCTGCCCGTGCGCGACGCATTCGTGTCGGCGTCCGCGGGCGGTGTCTCGATGGCGCGTACGCCCGCCGCCGGCATTCTCAACAGCTTCCGCGCGGCCAAGACGCCGGGCGCGCGCCGCGCGCCGCAGTCCACCAAGAGCATGGCGTCGCTGGACGAGCACGGCGCCATGCCACTCTCGCCGGCTTCGTCCAGCGTGGACAACCTCTCGGTCAGCAGCGAGCACGGCTGGATGGAGTACCAGCGCAAGCCGGCGCACGTGCCGGGCATGCTGGCCGTCGGCGTCGTGGACGGGCGCCTCGAGGACGCCATGTACGGCGTGTTTTGCGAGGACGACGCGTCGTGGCGCTGGAAGAGCTCGCAGATCAACGACAAGCTCGACGACGCGCGCGTGCTCGCGACGATCCGCGGGCCCACGCGGGACGACCCGTTCCGCTTCATCGGCGTCAAGTGGTTCACCAAGGAGCACCCGAGCGCGCTCCAGAGCGTGGTCAAGCGCCGCGACTTTTTGACGATCGAGGCCATGGGCACGACGTACGACGCCACGGGCCAGGTGCGGCTCGGGTACTTCATGATGCACTCGATCGACATCCCGCGGATCCCCGTGCTGAGCGACCTTGATATCCTGCGCGGCCGCGCGAGCTTCTGCTTCATCCTGCGGCAGGCGAGCCCGTCGTCGATCGAGATCTTCGCGCGCGGCTTCTCGGACCCTTCCGGCGAAATGTACGAGGCCGTGTCGGTGCTGCTCGCGTCCGAGTCGATCCTCGCGGCCGTGCGCATCGTAGACTTTGGGCACATCAAGAAGCTGCGGTGGCTCATGATGAACCGCCGCGAGCGCCAGCGACAGCGGCACCACCACTTCGCCGACATGGACGCACACCCAGATCCGTCCGTGTGCAATACGTGCCACAAGCCCGTGAAGCGCCTGGGGAGCCTCTTCCAGAGCAGCGCGACGTGCCAAGTGTGCCACGCGTCCGTGTGCAGCAAGTGCGTGATCACGAAGCACATCACAGTCGACATCTCGGCGGACGGCGCCACGCAAAAGCCGCTGCCGTTCTGCCTCGCGTGCGTCATGGAGGCCAAGAACCTTGAGGCCTGGGACATCGCGCTCGAGGGCGTCACACAGCGTCAGTATAACTTGCTGCCGACCGACCTGTTCCCGGGCAGCACCAGCAGCCAGACCTCGCAGGCGTCGTTCCGGCGGCGCGACGCGCAGTTCCGGAGAGAGGACCCGGCGGCGCTGCGGCGGGCGGCCTCGGCGCCGCGCATGGCCAAGCCGCGGAGCGCCTCCAACTCGCGCATGCGCAGCTCGTCATACGGGCGGGACCACTTCTTGACCACCTCGCCGGCGCCGCACCACCAGCACGCGCCACCTTCGCACCGAGAGCCGCCGCCCCCGCCGCCGACAGACACGGAGGCCCGCATGCAGCAGCGGAGACGCGAGCAAGGCTCGGTGCTGCTGTACACATAACACCCTGGCGCAAGACGAGGGCACGCGCTGTTGCTTCGCGTCCACAATACAGACTGTAGTAGCTTGAACAGTATCCATCAAAGACACGTAATGACCACCACTCGATGCAGTCGCTTCGATGGCCCCACGCATACGACGAACGGCCCAGTGGGCGTAGCTATCGCGTCAAACGAACGCCGCCGAGGTGTTTGACGTGGCGGCGGTCGCCAAGCCTCGAAGGCAATGCCGTGGCCGCGGCCAGACGTTTGACGTGCGTCATGATGTTACGTCTGTGGGAGCCCCACCCAGCAGTCACGCTTGCAACGCTTCTCCCGTCGCGAGGCGGCGATGACCGCTCGTCAGCAGCGCCGCGGGCAAAGCCATAACTTACTGGTAATGCGCCTGGCACAGCAAGCAACCACTGGCGACGACCGGCGCGGGAACCACGTTGCTTCCGTCTGCAGTGTATGGTACACGGGATCGACGGAGGGCCGCGGCCATTGCCTGCCTGTCGCAGACCTTGGGCAACGCTCGCCTCTACAGGACAGAGAATCAGGATCTGCGCGCACGCACACACATCGAGCAGAGTCTGCTCGAAGACCCCCGACGTGGCCCGGCCATTACTGGGGCACGTGTGCGTGCGTGGCGTGGAGGGCTGTGGTCCTCGGCAGGCCAGGCCCTCTGCTTGGGGGTAGCCCTGGCTGGCCGGAGGAGCCTCCGCGACCAGAGTAACGTTCGTGTTCGCGGCGGGCGCGCGCACACTTACGTATGCAAAGAGCTCCCATTGAGTCCCACGGACGGTCATGATCGCGGCCCCACGGCGCGTCACGGAGGCGTTGGCGAGAGTGGCAGTCGCTCTCCTAACGAATCTCTCTGGCGGCCACGGCACGCGCGAGAGACGCGCCGACGAGTCAGTCGGCGTGTCCACTCCAGCGGTGGGACTGTCTTCGCAACGTTGGCCGTTTGCCAACGTGCCACGGCGGGGAGTTGGCGACCGCCGTTCAGTGCCGCCGATCCTCACCATCGGTGGCGGCGCTGCCTGGGGAGATTCTGTTGGTACACGCATACACGCCGTCGGCAGACACGGAGGGCGGTGGCCTCGAACGCCCGCAGATTTTGTGGGCGTTCGAGTGCAGTGCGACTCGGGACGCCAACACCTCGGACGTGGCTCTGGGTTCGAAGGGACCGGACAGGCCATGGCGTCACCACAGGGGTCCCTTGAAGGCTTCAGAGCTTCAACGAAGAAATGCCACGCGCGGCCAAGAGTTCAACTGCCGGATGGGAGGGCAGTCACAACAAGGTTGCTGGGATCCACAGCGTAGGAAGCGTGGCGCCAGAACAAATCACCCCAATGTTCGAAGAACTGATGTGCAGCGCTGTTGATGCGATGCGGGCCAAACTGGCGTCGCAGTGAATGGGATACAGGATGTACGAAAGCGTCAGCCATCCTCATATCCCACCATGACTCTCACTCACACACAGTCCAGGATTCCAACCTGACACTCGTGACCAGTCCGCTATGTACCCTATGGACGCCAAAGAGGGAGAGAGCCGCGCAGCGCCTCTACTCGTCACTCGTTTCCCATTCACTGAGATGCACTGGTACAGTCCGGATTGGTTCAATTGGTCAGTGCAGCGCTCTCCCTCTGTACAAACACGCAGAGAAATCCTGGGCTTTCTCATCGTCTGGTTAGGCCGCCGATACACTCCATGTGGCCTCAGAAAAGGGCGGAAACCAAAAGGATTCGGTGAAGAACTGAAACCTTCCCTCGACCTTCAGTTTGCTTTTCCCAACACTTCATCGATGCAGATACTGGACATTGGTTCAGGGCATCAAAGGACCGCAGTGTGTGGCTTTGATGCTGCAGAGCTCTCGTTGTGGCGATCCTAACTGTGTATTGTCCGGCCGGGGTCGCCGGTCTAATTCGCTCAGCCGGAGTGGTCGTGGCCACCTACGTGCGCGGACATCCACGTCACCAGCAACAGGCGGAGACCATCTCAATAAATCGCGAGCGATGCGGGCACGGCACTACACTGCCGGAGCCGTTGCTGATGTGGTGTGTCCGCGCCATCGGAGGTGGCAACTTTTCTACATCCAGGGCGGCATCAACCGCCGACGTTTAGAGACGGCACATACAAAGAGTTGGCATTTGAGGTTTTACTAGGAAGCCCAAATCCTGTTGTGGTCGAGTCGTAAGAACACAAAAGGAAGTCCCGGACTTTAGTGCTGCTCTATGATCTGAGGACAGTGGGAGAGCCGGTCAAATCGCTTTGTGAGCCCCATCACACACTGGCATCATCGTTATTCCGAGTCGCTAAAACGCGACTCTGGCGGATCCGATCTCGGAGGAGCCGCGTGGCTGATCGTCGCTTTCTAGCCGACGTGACCCGATTCAAGTTGAATCGTGAGTGTTGCAAGAGTGGGCTCCTGTACAGGTACAGCGCCGGGCCGGGCGGTTTCTAATGTCCCTCTTCTCTCACATCGGCGGTGGCGTGATCTGCAGAGGCTTCGCGTACAGTGTGGCCAGCCTTTCTGAGAACCGCTTGATGCGCGAGCAACCACACTCCACCGTTGCGCTCTATCGGATGCCTCGGGTGTGATGTGGACTGGACTGGACTGTACACGCATGTACTTTTGACTGCATCGCCAAACTCCGCCCGCTTGATCCAGACGCTGGTCGAGATAAGAAACACCACCGCCAACCCTACACGTGTACGGTACCGTGCGGATTCTCGTCAGGTGCGCCACCGACAGGTTCTGGCGACCGGATCAGCTGGGCGGTCTATTCGCCCCTCAGTTTATTGTGCTAATTATCCGATAGAGTTGTGTCCGTGGCGGTCGCTGGAGAAACTGCCCGCTGTCTCTGATGCTGGCGTTCGGCTGTCTGTCGCGCGCGATCGGGCGCTCGTTTCCAGTTCTGACTTCTTTGTTCTTTCGGTTTTGTGTTGCCGCACAAAAAACGACTCGAGGTCCTGGAACACGGACATAGGCCGGGCGAGGAGGCCGGTCCGAAAATGGGAGAGAGCTCAAAGTGAGGCCCTGCACCACCTGGCAGCACGCGTTGGGGCCAAGCTGGGAACCGCGGACGCCGCTCGGCTGCGTGCGCCGCGCGATCGTTGACGCGGGATGGTCGCATCACGGCTGCTCACGCCTACTGTACGGCGCGCGCAGAGATGGT
>JAMFLL010002023.1:0-11698 GCA_027475725.1 Pythium rhizo-oryzae | reverse complement strand
ATGCTCTTGCATCCTCTATCCAGAGTAGGACGCCCTTCGAGTCCCACACCGCAAGATAGCTCACAAACTGACAAACAAAACAATGCACCACACCTCTTTTTGTATAAAGCATGGGATGACCGATGAATGCGCGGATGTGTCTGGCTGCCCTGAAGCCATCATACATTTTAATGGATTTGGTTAAAGGCGCTTAAAGCGGCTACTTAGCGTGTGCTTCTCGCCTCGTGCCGCATTCAGACCAGCTATACATCGAACGCGTTTTGCTCAGACGATTGCAGAATGCGTATGCGTAGAGTGGTATAATACCCAACGCACCGTGCGCCACGATGGGCGCCGCCGACCGCGTCCGGCTTCTTGGGCCACACGGGGCTTGCGCGGCTTCCTCCCACGCGTCTCCAGACAGCTCACGAGCGGCTCATGCGTCGCGTCGGGCTCGGACGCGTCCGATAGAAGCGCGAGCAGGATCGGGTCGTCGATGGGAGCCTCAGACGAGCATTGCACACGTCGCAAACATGCGGTGTTGGTTCTGTTTAACCGATCTGTATCTGTTCCTAACACATCCTCAATATCGGCCAATCCGAGACGGATTACGGCACGGTCTCTCTTCCCTCGCAAAATGCACCACGTGACTTGAGAAGCAAGAGCGAACGAGAATGGACGCGCCGATCGACGACAACACCAAGCGCACGGTGCAGAAGATCCCGCTGCTCACGACGCGCGCCGGCCCGCGCGACGGCGAGGAGTGGACCAAGCGCCTCAAGGAGGAGTACCTCGCGCTCATCCAGGTACAGTCTCCGATGTGATATACTACACTCTTTCTCGCTGACCGTCGCGTGTGTGGACGCCGCCGTAGTATGTCAAGATGAACAAAGAGGCCGACAACGACTGGTTCACGATCGCGTCCAACAAGGCCGGCACGCGGTACGTGCTGCTGCCTATCTGTGTGTGTGTTCTTCGTCTCTTGGCGGCGCGTGGGGACTCACGGTGGTCTGAGGGTTATGATCCAGGTGGACGGGCAAGTGCTGGTCCTTCTACAACGGCCTGCGCTACGAGTTCGACCTGGAGTTTGAGGTGCGTCACAGCTGATAGACGCGCTGGCGTGATGGAGTCGATGACCGTTTGACGTATGGTGCTGTGTGGATAGATCCCGGCGACGTACCCGGTCGCGAACCCGGAGCTGTGCATCCCGGAGCTGGAGGGCAAGACGTCCAAGATGTACCGGTACGTAACCAAGCGTCCCGTGTTGACTTCATCCTAGCGCTCTAACTGATCGTCTGGTGTTCGTGCTCAGTGGTGGCAAGATCTGCCTGACCATCCACTTCGCGCCGCTGTGGCAGAAGAACGTGCCGCGCTTCGGCGTCGCCCACGCACTGGCGCTTGGTGTGAGTCGCTCGTTCCGCCGATGAATAGTAAGATTATTGTCGGACTCACTTTGTGTCTCTGTATGATATGAATGAACAGCTCGCGCCGTGGCTCGCGGCCGAAGTGCCCGATCTCGTCGAACGCGGCGTCATCACACCCGTGTGATCGGACCACCGAGAGATGCCGCGATGCCACACAATCAGAACTGGACGAAACCTGAATGCGTGAAGGCAAAAAAAAAGCAATCTTCCGTTGGATTGGGCTTCTCTTACTGTTAATGTCCGCTTGCGGGATTCTACATTACATAATGGGGCTGTCGACTAGTTTTGTGTTTGCTGGGATGTTCTACTCACGCCGATATCTGTTGGGGGATTCCCATCGACGGACAGGTTGACTTCTTGATGGACGACGGGATCAGTCGTTGCGACGGCTTGCACCACTGGCAAGGCCGCCGAGAGGTCTGTGGGGAAACCTCATTCTAACGTTGGCTCTATCTTGCAGCGCGCAAAGTGCTCACGGCAGCATCGACATGAGACGGTGCGGCGACATGAGCGGCGGCGACAGGATAGGCGGGGGCATGCCCATGAGCGACGACGACAGCGAGACCGACGGGAGCGACGGGAGGCCGTTCTGCGAGTTCGGGCCCATCTTGGTGTGCGCACAGCAGTAGCCGGACCGCTGGGCCCACTTGGGGCAGCCGTAGAAGTCACAGCGCTTGCCACCGCCGTGGGACCGGCAGAGGCGGTTCTGGTGCGCGTTCTTGTCGCAGCCGGCGACGTTGCACTGGCGGCCGCCCCCGTGGGACTTGCAGAGCCCGCGCGTCTGCGCGAACTTGTCACAGCCGTCACGCTTGCAGCGTGAGCCACCGCCGTGCTCCGGGCACTTGCCGCGACTGAGAGCCGACTTGTTGCAGCCGTTGACGCTGCACACTTTGCCGCTGTGGCGGTTGCAGAAGCCGGCGGAACGGCGCAGGTTGGGGCAGTCCGGGTAGGAGCAGCGCATCTGCTTGCGATCCGAGTTGTTCGTTGACGACGTGGCCGAAGCTGAAGACGACGTCGACGTGGATGACGTGAGCGACGATGAGCCAGACGAGGCGGAGTTGTTCGTCTTCTTCTTCTTGAGCGGCGGCATCGAAAGCATCGGAAGCGGCGGCGGGGGAAGGCACGAGATGATCGGCGGGACACTCTTGACCGGACGCGCGTCCTGAGACTCCGTCTCGTTCATGTTGGAGCCATCGGTGAAGAACGGAGGCGGGAGACGCGCAAACTCCTGAATAAATACGCGAGGGGGAGAGATGATGGCGTTCATGATAGACGATGGCAGCGATGACGAGCCGGGCGTGTTCAATTGCAGGCCAGTGTTGGCGCTGCTGGTGGTGCTCAGGCTGTTGCCAAAGCGGGACTGGAGCGACAGCGGAGACTGGAATCGACCCAGCGGAGTGTGCATCGAGTCGAAGCAGATCTGCGGCAGCGACAGCTCCAAGTGGTGCGGTCGCTTGTTGAGTGCGAGGTGGCGCGTGCTCGACGGCAAACGAGGCGACGCAAAGTCACCCTCGAGCAGCAACTCGCGGAGGATGTCGTTCTCCTCGCTGGAGCACTGCGGCACGCGCTGGCGGTCATTCTCGACGTATCCGCCGGAGAAGAACATGGTTGAAGCTATGTCGCGATCGCGTCGGTTGAGGGAAGCTACAGTCGACGAAGAGCAGCAAGAGACGAGCTGTACCCGCGCAAGTGAACGAGCCTCGGGTTTTGGGGAGTGACGGAGATGCGGAGATCGCTGAGGTGGGAGATGCTGTCTTTGATCTTGTGGGGCACTGTCGCGTGGGGCTGTACACGACGGGCTGCAAATCGCACTTTGACCCTTCGACCGCCGTCCGTTCTTCCGGCGCAGCCCCTTCGCCGCGGCGCTTGGTGAGCTCTCTGGGTCGCACACAACCGAACCGAGCTCTCCCCCCTTTGCTACAGAAACCAAAACCCAAACGGTTTGACTGAAACCACTCGGCGGCGCTGGTCGCGTTCTTCTCAACGTTACTTTCCGTAGCCGGTGCCGCAACGCTCGGCGTTCAGTCACCTACACCCAGGGCGCCAACCATAACCTTCTCTCCTGAGCCCACGCCTTGTCCGGCGTAAGCAAGGCGCCGCCTCTTGGAAGTCGCTGCACCCTTTCACGGCACGCTGATTCCTCTATATATGGCTTCAACCGCTCCGGTTTCATATCGTGCATGCCGTCATGTTGAAGGATCTTTCCGCGCTTTCTACGGCCGTTTCCGACCAGTGAAACCGACTTCAACAGCGAATGGGGTCGACCATTCGGACAAAGTGCCACTGCTACAAAGCTGCCGTCGGCAGGGGGAAGGGGAGATCCGACGCCAAAACTGCACTTACCTGACGACCGCAGAGGTGGCCGGTAGAGCTGGCGGAACTCGCGCGGAACGCAAAGAACCTGGCGTACCTTCAGAGTCGACAGGAGTTTCTGCTTCGTTACCGATGGGCGTCTCGCTTTTGCAGCTCTTGCTGAGACCTCGACTTATCCGACAAGATCATGGGATTGTTCGCCGACAAGCACGGTGGGCACCAAAGGCCACGTATGCACTGCGCAAATGCATTCCAATCGAATTCCATCAGGAGCGGGAGAAAACAAAGAGCAGAAGCGAATAAGTACCGTTCCGCGCGTGTTGCTTGACTCCGATTTGCACACCACATGCAACCCAGACCAACAGCATCGCATTTTTTTGATCAGCATGACCACATGCGATTGCACCTGTTTGCATTGCGTACGTGTCGCTGTGGGATCTTGGTTCGCTTGACACGTTTATGTGGTGGCAGTCAAGTACGGGCTTCATATTAGCGGGTGGGCGCACAGTAAACGGGACACCGGCCTTCTATTCCGTCTTATCGTCATCCCGAGATGCTGCAGCGCGAATCAGACTAAGCTCATCCAACTGGAATGGGGTTTTGCATATCGGACACGAGCTGAAGCCGTCGCTCTCCATCTAAAACCACAAACGTCGCGAGTAAGATCCAAGAACCCACCACTTTCGACAACGAAACTCAATCTCACCTTTTGCCAGCACGGACGACAGCAAATATGGCCACACTTGGCAGCGTAAGCTTTCCGAGTGATCTCATAGCACACGAAACACTGGGGATCTTTGACCACAGCTGCTGTGCGCTGGGCAGACTGTTGCTTGCGCCGCTTGTTTTGCTGCAACCGCTCGAAGAAGCTGGTAATACTAGAGTCAGTCCGGGCCGACGTTCCTGAAGTCATTGAGACACTTTTTCCGCCCTCAGAGGCACTCCCGTTGCAGGTTTGCGGTGAAAGAGTCACGTCGAGGCCGAATGAGATAGCTGTTTCCACGAATTTTTCTCCAATGGGTGTACCCAGGACTTGAGGCATGATCTCCAACAGCTCGTGGCGCTCAGGTGGGCGGAGTAATTCACACATTTCGGCGAGTGAGCCCTGGGTGTCTGTACCGGCCTGGAGGCTGCGAATAATCGTGTACAGCCGCGCGACATCTTGTTGAGACAACACACGCCGCGCGATCGCAGGAAACACGAGAGTACTGGTGGACACTTCCGGGGTATCCTTGGGCTCGACACCCGCTTGCTCATCCTTAGTGTCCTCGTCCTGTGTGAGATCGACTGTGGTATGCTGATCAACTCGACTGGCTGGTCTCGGCGGCAAGAATGGTCGAGATATCGAAGACGTAGCCTGGACCATTGCTGAGCGTGACGATGAGAATACTGCTCCCAAGCCCCTCTTTCTGGACGCGCTTGGTACGTCTTCTCGAATGGGAGGCCTTGCGGTACGCGCTGGAATGGAAGAGCTCATCAATGCCGTCTTCTGCGCGGACACACTCGGAAATCGCTTGCGCAGCAGTTGCGGATCAACATACGATTGTCCATCGCCAATAGCCGTAGTCCCGGTACTGGGGTCACCACGCTCAACGAGAGGCCACGATATTCCAGCATTTCGGTCGTGGAGAAAGGATGTCGACGATTGTAGAGCACGGGTTGGCAGCGATGGAGCTAACTCTGGATCAAGTTTCTTCATTGGCTTGACAAGGGCTTGATTTAGGGAATTCGTGGCTCCAGCAGATTGATTGGACTTGAAGAATCGAAGAAGTCCAATGTGGGCCTCGCCTTACACACGAAACACATCAGTTACGTGGCAATCCCCACAGCGCAGTCACGTGTATCTTACCGTAGGTTTGCAGGGTTCGACAGTAGGGCTGCAGCCACTTTGACAAGCACTTCTGTTGTTGTTGAAGACCAAACCGCTCGTCACAGAGGATAATGGCGCCGTAGTCGTGGCGATGGCGAATGACTCGCCCAATCGCCTGGTTCACTGCACGAGCGGCTTGCTGGATATACCAGTTGTTACCGGTGAGTTTCTGGTGCATGAAACAAAAGTGAGTGCCGTTGAGTGGTCGAAGCAAGATCGCATTTCCTTACCAGCTCCCCCGAAGGTACAACAGCTTCGTCGAGTATGCCTTTCTTGAGGACAATCTTCGGATCTTTTGTCGGAGGAAAAGGCAGCCCAGTGATCACAACTGCGCGTCCTTTTTCGTTCGAGAAGTCGATACCTTCAGACACCTGCAACTCGTTGTCAGTTATACCTTCTTCATCTCCTCACTGGTGTTTCGCTACGCACCTTTCCACGACAAACTGCAAAAAAGACTGCCCCCGATGGATTGTGCTTGATCGTTTCGTGATACTCATCTACCACGGTCTTGAATTCGAGCCTTCCTCGTGGCTCAACAAAGATTTCCTTGAGCTGCATCAGTCGGTCCCATATAGCAGCGGGTGACTCATTCGTTGTAGGCTTTCGCCATCGCTCAATACTTTCTTCCAAAATCCCGTACGACGGGAAGAATACGAGGAGGCCGTTGGGAACTAGGCGAGCGAAGTTGACGATAGTGTTTCCCAGCTCAATCAGATACTCGTCCGTAGACCGACTGTTGTAGCTCGAGTTGAGTCGCTTTCCCGTGACACCTTTTCCAACGATTCCAACCCACACTTGGCTTGCGTCAATGACATGGCTGTTCTCGAGCCGCACAGGAAACTGAATGCCGAGCTCCTTGATTGTCGTCTCCAGCGGTGAGAGCGTGCCACTGCAAGATGGATCGAACTCAGTATTTCATGCTTCTAAAACCAGCAAGATCTTGCGACTCACCTCGTCAAAATGACATTGTACACATCATTCGTGGCAATTTCTTCGAAGGATACCCCGGGGTGGAAGCACCAATAGTTGAACAATCGGACCTTGCGTCCGCTCTTGTTCCCAAACCCACGGGATGAGTTCGCGTTTCTACGAGGGATGAGAGAACATTAATACAACGGTCATCAAGCGCACTGATCGTGGTTACGCACCGATCATAAGTCTCTTGGATATGTACGCGATAGTTCCTCGCTGCCTGAGTTTGGAACTGATGTCAGTCTCTACTGAGTCATCGAAACGTAAGGTAGGGCCACACACCTGGAGATGCTTCTCCTTGTTTCGGAAGATTGTTCCAAGAAACGATAGAAGAGCATCTAGCTTCGAGGCCGCTGTGCGCTGGTCGTTTCCTTCGTTCATCAGTTCGATAATCTCCTCCACAATGCTGAGCACAAGTGGACACGTGTCAAAATTGACATTGAACTGCTGGAAAAACTCGAAAATGTACGCTCCTGGCTGCAAGATGACACCGCGAGAATCAGGTTTCTTCTAGATACTTGACGAGCTCAGCGGAGGCAGGAGGAGGAGCGTTACCTTTGTGTAGCCGCCAGAGGAAGAAAGAGGAAACGAGTTGAGGCCTTTCTCAATTTCGAGAAGCAACGCCTTCAACGTTTCTGCCGACTACACACATATCATGGTGAGTGGATTGCGCATCTAGGCGGCAGTGCGGGGATGCGTACCTCCAATGATAGAGCGCTCGATGGCGGGAGGTTGATGCGACCTTCCGATAGCGCCTGAATGAACTGTTGTACTTCGGCAATGCATCCGCTTAGGTCACTCGAGGAAACCGCGTACGATGCGGCCTCGCTCGCAACCGACTCGACGTTATGCGCCTCGTCGAAGATCAGCACGGCGTTTTCGAGCGAGATGCCGATCGCCTTGCGCGCGATCGGGTCAATCAGGTAGTTGTACGGTACGAAGAGAATGTCGGCGTCGGGCAGCAGCGTGCGTGTCAAGAAGAACGGGCAGATCTACGCGACACAAATACAGGCAGCCGTTTTAGCGATCCCACTATCACACTCGTGCATCCATTGTCCACTCACTTTCTTCTCCTTCATCTTGTCCACGAGTTCCTCGATATCCAATATCGGCAGGTTCATCTTGCGGCCCTTGACAGCATCAAAGCCCTGCTTGTACGAGCACCTGGGGAAAGGAAATGTCCACATCAGCCAACCAGCACCATGCGCCTAAAAACCGCCCCCACGCGCTTACTTCCGGTTCTTGACCGCGGAGCGACACGCGAGGTTCTGCCGCGTGCCGCGCAGCTGCGAGATCTTGTCGTCCACGCAGAGGTGCTCGCGCGAGCCCAGCACCGCGACCGTCGGGTGGTACGCCGTGTTCTTGAGCTCCTGCACGACCTGCTTGAGCTGCGAGTGCGTGCGCGACGAGTAGATGATGCGCGGCAGGCGCTCGTCGCGCGGCTCGTCGCTACCGCCACCGCCCACGCCGCCGCCATCGTGGCCTTCGTACGCCAGCGAGTGGCCCGTCGCCGGCGCCGGCGCGCTGGGCAGCATCTTCTTCACGTGGCGCCGCCACGCCAGCGTCGCGCACAGCAGACACAGCGTCTGCAGCAACAGAAGGAGCGGCGTGAGGATAGTCAACCGAATGGGACCGTTCGCGCGTTTGTCCGCACCTTGCCGGTGCCCGTGGGGCTCTCGAGGATTGCGTTCTGCTTGGAGGTGAGCGAGAGCAGCACCTTCTCCATGTAGATGAGCTGCGAGTCGTACGGCTGGAACGGGAAATCCACGGCGATGCCGCAGATCTCCACCGTCACCATGGTTCCCCCACGAGTTCCTTTCCTTTCACTCCGAACGGCTCGTGCCGGTTTTCGCGCCAAGAGGTTTTCGGACCTACTATAGTGTTTTATACCTAAAATAGGACTACAGCAAATAATGTGGCGCACATTATATATCAGAACTGAGTTTTATGTCCTACTCGACGCGGATCTTCTTCTCGTTGCCCAGCAGGTGCTTGATGTCGAGGATGCCGATGGTGGAGATCGCGTCCACGACTTCGTACTCGCGGAGACCCGTCTCCTTGTTGGTCACCACGCGTCCCGGGTCGTCGTCGTCCACGAGCAGGACCTTGCCCAGGTAGCCTTCCGTGACGATGCGGAGGTGGCGCTCGAAGATGCTCGTCTTCACGGCCGGCGTCGGGGCGTCGTCCATGTCTTTGGAGATCGTTGGATTGGGGCGGCGCGAGACGTGCGTGTGGGCCACTGTCGTGTCGGTTGATGTTACAGCCACACCCTTGCTATAGACTGATCCGTACTTCGAATTCGCGAGCAGACCCATTGAAAGTGCTGTCGCCACGGGGTACTTGAACTTGATGGGCTCCTTGGACAACCCACCGTCGTGGAAAATGTAATCGCCCGCGAGGTGCGTGTAGCCGCTTGGTCCCGACAAATAAAGCAGTTGGAGTAGAGAGCCTAGCGAGAACTTGGTTCGGCCGCGGCCGTCGACAATGAACTCTGGATCTGTAGGGTCGAGCCCCAGCATATTCGCGGCCATGAGACCGTCCCAACCGGAGACCACGTAGCGCTTTTGGAGGAGCCGCATGATGCTGTTGTCGGCGACGTACTTGTACTTGGTGAGAAGCAATCCAAACCCGATGACCTGGCCTGCGACGAGCACGATGCCCATGAGCGACGAAAAGTCGCAGACGATTTCGCTCGTCCAGAACTGCGCGATCTTGGGAATCCCGCCAAACACGCCCACTTTGAACGGAACCGCGCGGACCATAAACGACGGAGAGCCTTTGACTTGCAGTAGCGTGTACAGCAGGATACACAGCATGATGTTGTAGAGTTTGTAGGTGAGGAACATGGACGCGCCGTCGATGTTCCACTCGAGTCGCTCGCGCGTCGCCGAACGAATGACTCGCGTCGCGCGCAAGAACCGCACACCAAACTTGAGAAGGAACCGCACGAGCGTTTGCAGGAAGCAAATGATCCACGTCATACGCGTGACGGCGCCGACGAGGAAGAGATAGCTGCCGAACGTGACCTTGTTGTTGAGCATGAACGTGCCGACCTGCAACGTCACGTACGCCAACCGCAGGTTCGCGAGTGTGTCGAGGATGCTGACATACATGTACAACCAGTGGTTCATCCAGATGTCGGAGGCAACGAGCATCGATCCCTTGAACGTGATCACAGCTCGTTCGTTCTCGGCAGTGGCGATGCCCACAGGCATAAACGGCATGATATACTTGATGTACTTGCGGTCCTTGGTGAAGCGCACACCGTTCGGCAGGTACCGCACCATGCGCGTGTGGAACAGCGCGAGTACGACACCGCGAGCGATCATAAACAGCGTGACGGTGCTGTAGAGCCCCGAGACAACTTTGGTAAACCATCCACCCGGAGGCATCGCCTGCACATTCAAGTTGCCTTCGTCCATGTTCTCGATCTGGAAGAGGGTGTGCTCTAGATCGTCTGACCGCACGAGCGGCTTTCCGCGGCAGTCGCTCGTCTGGATGGAGACATGGTATGTACCGCCTGACCAGTACGTTTGATGCGCGAGCAAATCAGCCTGGAACTCGAGCGGTGTCAGCGGTCGCCCGACACATCGCATGAACGGCACGCCCTTCCCACCAAAGTCGTTGTTTACGCCCATTCGGATCTTACGGTTCTTGAGCAGCGCGTCGAAGTTGTCGAGCACGTACTGGTGGCAGAGCGTCGCGTTCTTGCCGTTGTCAGCGATGCACTTGTCGCGCCACGCCGGCCTCACATTCACAACTTTGCAGTACGGCGCCGAGATGCTGTAGTAGTACACTTGCACGCGGCGCGGACCGACGCCCCACGTGTCGTTGTACGAGTTGGCCATCACAGGCGCCGTGTTGGTGTTGATATTCGTGCAGACGCTGCGGTTCAGGCCCATGGTGCTCGGGTTCCGTGGCGGCGCTGTGATGAACGTGTAGTCGGCGATCGCCGCCGGCGGAGCGAGCGTGTCGATGCGGAAGTAGTCGGCGTCGGCGATGTCTGTGTTGATAGAGCCGTCACGCAGTCGCTCGCGGATGCGGTCGTACTTGCCCGTGATCATGACCAGCACCGGGTTCTCGCTCAGCCCCGTGAACAGCGTCAGCGACGTCGATGCAATGTTGAGCACCAACAGCAGCAGCTTGACGACGGACCACCGCGGTTTGGCCACCATGGTGCTTGGCGACTAGAGACTCTCAGGTGGCGTCCAGTGCTCACTGTTGCGTCTTGAGCCTGGGCTTGTCGAGGGTGGCCCTAGACGAAAAGTGACCGGGTGGGTGATATGCCCATCGTTCGTGGGTGCTCCCAATCACCTCGCGGAGACGCTGGAAATAGCAAACGTTTGGCGGATCGGAAGCACTGTCCCATGCGGTGTGCACGGTGGGCTCTTGGCTTGTGTAATCAAGGAGATCTTGCCCACGGCGTGCTGATGCGCTTCGAGAATAGCACTGCTCTAGTTTGTAATAGTGGGGTCCATTACACCTCTCAACTTGCTTCCTCCGTCAGCCAGTTGCACACTAGCGGAGTGTCCCCGCTTCGCGGGGAACGTCTGAATAATGTCTTGCAACCCAAACTGTTTTTGGAGGTATCTCGTCAATATAGCCAATAGGGGGTGTCAAACATCTCAAAAAGCCAAAAAGTTATCTCAGGAGATAAGCCACATTATCTGCCAGATAAGGGCCCTTATTTTTAAACATTGAACACCCCCCAAAACGCACCTGACGGATAACTCGTTTCCGAAATATTCAGAAACGCCATCTGGGAGTTTCTATGTGACGGCCACTTATCTCGACTTTCGAGTTATCCTTGGCCGGGATAACTCTTATCAGGTACCTCGGGAGGTACCCGGTAACTTTCCCAGATAACTCCGAGTTATAGCAGCTTATAACATTTTTTATCTGGCCATATAACAAAACTTATCTGGCTTTTTTTGAGATGTTTGACACCCCCTAATCTGCTGTTGGAGTACCGGTACGTAACAACCGCGATGCTGCAGACTTGAGACATGACTCACCCTCACCCTGGCTTTGGGCCGAAGGCTCAGCCAGGGTGGTGAGGACTCCTCAGAGGAATGCCACGGCCGCCCAGCCTCTCCGTGGGATGCACCGAGCGGCGGCGCTCATCTCCTTTCTTTGTGAT
>JAMFLL010002021.1:0-11715 GCA_027475725.1 Pythium rhizo-oryzae | reverse complement strand
CGCGCCGCAGTGGAAGTTTTTGGCGAAATGGTGGAAGCGCGTCGCGCACCGCGTCTCGGTCAGCGACGAGGAGCGCGTGGACACGCACGCCGTGCGCATCGGCCGCGACCTGGACGACCTGTGGATCGACGTGCGCGTGGAGGACGGCTCGACCAGCGACGACCCGGACGTCATGACGTACGCGTCTCGCAAGCCTGTGGACGCGGCGTGGCGGGGCGAGCAGCTCCGCGCCGTGCGCGAGGCTGTGCTGCTGCTATCGGCGCTCGCGCATGTGGACTACGCGTCTTGGATCGGCGGCATGGTGCGCCGCGCGTTCTTCCCCGTGCCAAACCACCTCGAGTTGATGCACTGTCCCGAGATTGCGCGCGAGTTTTGCTTTTTCATCAACTCGTACCTGGACGCGCGGTACTATCAGTGGGATCTGCTCCAGCACATCATGGGCGACGAGAACTTCAGTGAGGCGTTTGAGCAGGACATGCAGAAGATTCACGAGATCGCCGAGAGCAGTGGGCGTGATGCTGGGCTCTTTGACGCGATTCCAGTCAAGCTCGCGATTGAACCGGAAGGC
The DNA here is from genome assembly GCA_027475725.1 of Pythium rhizo-oryzae. NCBI lineage: Eukaryota > Oomycota > Peronosporomycetes > Pythiales > Pythiaceae > Pythium > Pythium rhizo-oryzae. The sequence goes on along the minus strand of JAMFLL010002021.1, from coordinate 11,147 downwards.
ACGGAGGGCGAAGACCTCGAGAAAGAACTCCAGATCATTCGCGGCGTGACCAACACTGCACGCGAAATGCTCGCAATCGACGAGCGCAATCGAGCTGCAAATGCAAATGCACGTGAACGAGCGCGCCCATACTTTCGGTTTGACGCGGTGGAGCTCAACTTCAGGGAGTTCATGATGCATCCGGACGTGTTCGACGCGATCCGAGAGCTGCTGGAGACTGGCGTTCGAGTAAAGAAGCTCCTCATGCCAAAATGTGCACCTCAACACCAGGATGTGAGCGATTCCAAGCTGCGACTCGCCTGGAGTGATCTAATGTCTACGGCTCTCGGGCATCGCGCGCTCGACGACGAGCGTGTCGTGCAACTCGACCATCTCGAGCTCGCGGGGACGTATATGACGCCAAAGTTTATCATCCCAGTGTGCTCGGCTCTGCGGGACACGCGCGGGCTGCAGAGTTTGTACATCAGCTTTGAACATTTTGAAGATATGGCGGCGGCCTCGCAGCGGCGGATGTGGAAGTGGATCGACTACGCGCTCTTCAGCTCCCCGCCTAGCAACTCGTTAGCCACGCTCGATATCGGGTTCCTCAAACTGCGCGCCATGGCGCACAGTGAACTGGCGAGGGGCGTAGAGTCGGCTGATCCCGTGGGAGATCTGTGGCGTGCAGTGACAAGCGCCCGGGATCAGTCGGACGTGATCTCTGGGGATCGCCCAACTGTCCGCGTCGCCGCTGGGGCTTCGCTGACGGCGCGTGGTGTTCAAGGACGGCCGTCCAAGCTCGAGACGACGAAAGAGTATGCCGGAATTCTCGTGTGTGACCAGCCGGAAAAGCCGACGGCGGACGTGCTGCTGCCCGGGTTTGGTTTCTGCCAAGTCGGGAGGGAATACGTCACACGTTGTGAAGCACCCGCTACGGCGAGCATGGCCGCGACACCAATCACGACGTTCAAACTCCACATCAGCCATAGCCGTCGCCACGAAGGGGACGATGACGAATTAATGGCGATGATGCGTAGCTTCTACGGTCGGCTGCTTCGGTTTGTCGGGCCATCCCTGACCGCCTTGAGTTTGGGGTGCGACTTACTTGAAGGAACGGACGTCCAAATGATGTCGCGCTTGTGCCCGAACCTGCGCAGCGTTCGCCTTTGGGGCGTCACGGACGAGTCTATGGACGCGATCACAAGTCTCTACGAAGCCCCAACAAACTCTCGGATCTCATCTCTTGATCTACCGCATCCCCGTGCGCCCATTGAAGCACTTGAAAACTTCCTCACGCTGCTGGCCCAGGAAGAAGACGTCCACCCGATCCAGGAAAAGCTGCAGCGGCTGCGCTTCGGCCGCGGCTACAGCGGACTCTTCCGCAGCGCAACGCGCCGAGCGATCTTGTGCGTGCTGCGCCACAATACCAAGCTCACGCACTTTGTCCTGTTCGAGAAGGCTCGCCGCATGCGACCCCACCGCCACGACTGGATTTTTGGTGATGGGGATGAAGACGATGGCGTTGACGACGAGAGCCCGAACTGGAGTCTCGACAACTTCTCTTTCAACGGAAGGCTTCTACCGATCTGTGACCTGCAGTTCGAGCGCCGCATCGCGTTCATCAGTGTTCTTTCTCACCTCCGCCAGCAGAACCGTGTTGGCGGCACGTTGGGCTCGGACGTGATCCAGATGATCTTCGCCTTCGCCGCCGACCGCGTCTGGCGCCGCGCGATCACCGAGCGCGACGTCGACTCGGAGATGCTCGACTTTATGCGTCACCAAATGCCGGCACTTTTCCAGTAGTCGAGTTCCTTGCATGACTGCTTCTTCTTGGGTTGCCTCGCAGATGTGAAAATGCACGATTTTGTTTGCCTTGAGGCGTTGTTGGTCGTGCTGTCGATCATGATGGTTTCCGGCCATGTACCCATATCACATATCACGTTCGACGAGATCTCAGAATCGGATGCGTCTCAGATGAACAACCTTCGTCGATTGGCTTCAAAATCAACCACATCAGATAGGCACTCTGACGGGGGAAACGAGGAGCTCCGTTCCCGCGCAACACCATGCTTCCCGCGTCATCCCTGTCGCTCCTCCCGCTTCCATTTCTCCTTTCGCACACTTCTCCATCCGTCCGCGCAGCCACACAAGATCCACCCACGCGAGCGCCACTATGAGCGAGCCGTACGACTACGACGACGACTCGTCCTCGGGCGACGAGGACTACGACGAGCGCGACTGGACAAAGGACCTCAACGGCTTCCACGAGCGCGAGCTCTGGGCGCCGCACCAGCGCTCCAAGTGGCGCTTCCTCACGCCCTACTTCAAGCGCGTGGCCAAGCGCTGCGCGTTCAGCGAGAAGCACCGTGACGACACGCACGCCGTGCGCATCGGCCGCGAGCCGCACGACTGGTGGACCGACGTCTTCCTCGAGCACGCCGAGCTGGACGCGCAGCGCGGCACGCCGCTCGCGCAGCGCACGGCGCGCTACCAGAGCGTCGGCGAGGCGCTGCGCGTCATGGCCGTCATGGCGCGCGCCGACTACAAGGCCTGGCTCGGCCAGTTCATCCGCGACGCCAACTACCTCGTGCCCAAGTTCATGAAGCTGCGCTTCTCGGAGCAGCTGCCGCGCGCGTTCAGCTTTGTGATCCCGCCGCACGCGGCGCCCGTGTTCTACCACTGGGAGCTGCTCCACTTTGCGCTCTCGCCCGAGAACGACAGCGACGCGTTCACGCGCGACGTGGCGCGCGTCGTGAAGACCGCGCACACGCTCGTGCGCAAGAAGAACGCGCCGGTCAACTGGCGCGAAAAGCTGCTCGACCCGATCCCGATCAAGCTCATGGTCGCGCCCGACGCCACGAGCGCCCTGAACCAGATCCGGATCCTTCAGGGCATGACCAAGACTGTGCTGCAGCTCCAGATGATCGAGGCGGCATGGCACCAGGCCAGCGAGGGCAGCACCACGCGCGCGCGGCCCGTGTTCCGCATCGAGTGTGTGGACCTCGATCTGCGCACGTTTGAGCTCGACCCGAAGGTGCTGCGCGCGCTACGCAAGCTGCTGGAGACGGGCGTGCGCGTCGCGACGCTCGCGCTGCCCTGTGTGCTGCCGATGGACCGTGACGAGGCCAAGCTGCGGCTCGGCTGGGGGCTTTTCCTCTCGACGGCGCTGGGTCACCGCGCGCTGCCCAGCGGTCGATTCGCACAGCTTGACAGCCTCGTAGTCCCAGGTGTTCTCAACACCGAGGCGTCGATGGTGGCGCTGCTGTCGGCTGTGGCGACGACGTCCGTGCTCAAGAGCCTCCGCATCGAGACGACCCCGAGCAGCCGCATCCACAGCTCGATCCAGTCGCCCACGTGGAAGTGGCTCGCGTACGCACTGCTCGGCGACGCGCCCAGCAACTCGGTCACGACGTTGCACCTTGATCGTTTCCAGATGGGCGGGGCGCTGCTGGAGGCCGCCAAAGCGATCGTACGCGCCAAGGACCCGCTCGCACAGCTGTGGCTCTCCAGCATGGCCATCAACAGCGACCCGTTCCTGACGTCGGGGCCGCGCGCCTGGGTCGACATCGCGAGCAATGCGCCTATCGCTGGACGGGGCTTCAGCCGTGAGGTGGCCGTGGTCGAGTCCACGTTCCCGTACACGGCGGTCGTGGTGCGGGACGATCCGTCTGAGACGACTCTCGATGTCTTGATCCCGGGCTTTGGCTTCTGCCAGGTGGCGCGCACCGACACAAGCCTGTCCACTGCCCCGACTGAGCCAACGCCTCGACCGCTTGATACGCTGGTTGTGGGCAACAAGTTTACGGGTATCGCGACGAAGCCGTTCGTCTCGCCGCTGCTCACGCTCGTGGGCCACAAGCTCAAGGCGCTCGCGCTCGAGTCAAACGATCTCGACGCCGCGAACGTGCTCGAGGCTGGACGGCTGTGCCCGAAGCTTGAGAGCCTGCGCCTCCGTGGAGTGACGCTGACTTCCATGGACATCATCACAGGTCTCTACGACCGGAACGAGTCCTGCCGCCTGTCGTCGCTCGAGCTGCGAGATGTCAAGCAGCTGCCCATCAAGTCATTCGAAGCATTCCTCAAGCGGCTTGCGGTGTGGAAGAAGACTAACGACCGGCTGGTGAACACGCTGCGCCGTCTCCGTGTCGGCGAAGGCTGGAGCGACACGCACCGCGCGTCGACCGACGAGATGTTTGAGGAAATGCTCTCCTCGAACCGCATGCTGACCCACTTCCACTTGGTTGGGCGTCCGCAAAACCTCAACGTCGGCTGGGACATCGAGGACTACGGCTTTGGCGGCGAGATCGTGCCCGACTGCCCGATGCCGCATTCTACGCGCGTCGGCCTTCTCAGCGTGCTGCGTCACAGCCCCGCCGGCGAGAAGATGTCGCCCGAGCTCGTCCAGCACATTCTCGGCTTTGGCGCGACGACCTGGCGCAGTGTGTACTTCCGCGTGGACGGCGGCGTCGTGCCGTTCGGTATCAAGTAAGGAGAAGAGTGAAGGTTCAGAGGAAAGACATCAGGTCGCGCGTGACGACGAAAGGGAGTCGACGTCACCTGTATTCGGGTTTCCATTCATCGTGAAAAGGTGCGCCAAGCTCGCTTTCATTTCCATCATTGGTACTAGTGGCGTTGGCCAGTGTGTATGCTATATGAAATCATATACTTCGAAGTACGTAATTTCCGGACACTGTGCGCATTGACGCTGCGTCTCTCTAGAACCGTAAGCGCCAATGGCTCAGGTCCTGACAATCAATTGCTCGTCCTCACCAATCAGCGGAATAGATCGATAAGTCGCGCGGTTTGCCGTGGCTTGCGTATTGGAAGATAGCTGCGACTAGCATAGTGTCGAGTTGCGGAAGCGACGATGGGCGCGGAGCCTGATGGCCTCCTGCTAGGTGGAGCACGCTCAGAAACGCCAACTTCTGTTGGAGACCGAGCGGTGCGAGTCTGCACATCGGCTTCTCGTCGATGGCAGCAGAGAGATGCGTCTGGACGGCGGCTTTGTGGGCTGGTTCGATCGCTCCGCACACTGTCACGTGTATCGTGTGTAGACGTCGGTTCGAGGCAAGCGCGCGACCGAGTGCTCGGATCCGCTCGAGGGTGGGGTCGTGGTTAATGGGGACAATCAGTGAGAGCTCTTGCAACTGCATCGCCAGACCGTGATGCTGGTCAGCCAGCCGCTCGAAAAAGCGCGCCAGGGTGGTCGCCTTCTGAAGAGTAGTTGTTGTTTTCGAACACGAGTTGCTTGATCCCTCGCGTCGCTGTCGCCGTCGCGAGCACGTCCGCGAGGCTGTCGAGGCGGCGGATGAGGCCGTCGCGCAGAATGAGTTCTTCCAGACGCGGGAACGCTGGTAACAGCTCTGCGAGCCAGCCGTCCATTTCTGCGTCGCCTACGACGTTGCGGATTTCCAGACGCTCCACTCGGGCTCCAACAAGTCACATAAGCGCTGTCGCGCGGGGCATTGACTCTCGATCAACGGAGGCGATGGTGATCGCTTGGAACCTCCGCGGCGCTGCCTCACATCCAGGCACCAGGATGTCGTCACCGACAACCGTTGCCTGCGTGGGCACCCAACCTGTTCCCCATCCAGGGAGCAGCACCGAGTGGTACTTGCCGCTTGCATCAGTTTCGTTGATAACACGCATTGCTTCACGGGCTGGTAGCTTGTAGCACAGCGTGTTTTCGTGGTCGCTGTCCTCGGAATTGAACAGGTACACGCGCTCGCACAGCGCGGGCTTACATGGGCCGTCCAGCAGTCGGTCATACTCGTCAGCATCTCCATGTGGTTGTGCCGGTCTAGAACTTGACGCGCGCATCATGTCGAGCACAGCGTCCAGGTGGTCCGCTTGAAAGTCGTCCAGGTCGAGCTCCAGGCGCTGGATGTGGTGCGTCGCGTGGCGGCTGAGTAGTGCGTAGGCCACCGTCCGCCAGAATGGCACCTACGCTGGTTCCGTCCCGATAATCGGGTTCGGTTGGACGTGGTGGACCGTAGCGAGGAGGTCACTTGCGCGGCCGACAAGAGCGCGCGCGTGAGCGCCGGATCCATCGTGATGGACACTTCGAGCGCTCGCACGCCACACAATGATACACCACGATCGCGCGACACCGCGCGGGGGATCGCTGTCGTCCCGCAGTCCGGAGAGATAGAGCCAGCGCATGCCCGGGTTGTCCGCAGCCTCGTGCTCGACAGGTCTCAACTGGAGGAGGCAGTCGTCCCAGGACGCGACGCTCAGCGCGGTGGCGGCGGCGGTGGCGGCCATATCGGGGACGCGAAGCGGAGACTGACTGCCGCTGATCTGCTGATTTGGATCGGGCCGAAGTGGATCGCGTCGATTGGCTGAATATGGAGCCTACTACCCAAGCTTACGACCAGTAGGAAGTCCGTGATAACGGTCTCACAATTGGGCTGCAGTTGCGGGAGGCACCGGCGCCCCGGCGGCCTTACGTATCTTGAACAAACAGGGGTTCGCTCGAAGCCACGTGCATCCACGGTATCACCAAGTTATGTGGCGTGGCGTCGTTGTGTGGAAACATCGGTAGCCAACGGACCTGCGCTGAGGCGTTCGATTCGAGTGCTACCCAAGGAAAAATCGACGCCGAGATGGAGACGCTATTAATACATCCTGTTTTCAAACGTGGATGGACAAGCACGCTGGTAAACTCCCCTTGGGTAATAAGCGGAGTTGTGACTCGACTGGCCGCAGGGCTCGGGTCGCCCGAGGCGCACACGTCAACTCGGATAGATCCCCGCGCACGGCATCCACTGGTCCTGTGGTGTGCTTTCCACAATTTTAGTTACCGGTACCACCAATTTCTAGAGAAAATTCGAAGTGGAAGTTGAAGGATCTGTCAGCTGTGAGATATCTCGCGCTTGCATCCCCCGGGTGGCGGCTTCCACAACACGGGCCGCAGTCCCCACAGAACACTTGCTTCCCGAGCTTCTCTTGGCTGTTGTCGCAGCAATGCGCGCCCCTACAGGACGCTGGTATGAGGTCCGTTCAAGGGACCACCGTCGGTATTCCGTATATGTTCGCACGCTGAATAAAACAGGAAATGAGATGGCTCCGGACCGGGCAGTGGATGCAGTGGATTGTACAGTAGTGTACTGTACAATCCACTGCATCCACTGCCGTGTACGCGCTCTGAACTCTCCAGTGAAATCCGCCCACACTCAAGAAGCAGCCCGGAGCGCTCCTCGTCCCACAAACTGCCGGATCCTGACCCTTACCACATCCAACATTCGAGCAACATTACATAATAAATTGTGCCACCGCCTTCTATTCGAGGCAGCACAGTGCCACTGCCGTTGAAGTCGAAACGCTTGCATTTTCACGGGGTGGGGGAAAGGGAGAAGGCGCGATACGGCAACATGGAGAGCGATTCCGAGGATCTGGCGGCGCGCAATGGCGTGCCCATACAGGTGCGTGCGCTAGATATATGCGGTGCGACGCGCGGACTCCATCGCGGTGTCGTTCGCCTCCCAAGACTCCGTGGAGGCCTCGCAATGAACGGAATCCGACTGCTGCCGTAGGTTCACGCATACATCTCGCCGGCGCCGGTGCTTCCCGCGACCGTGACAAACAAACCGACCAGCGTGGACGCCTCGAGCTTTCGTGTTCGCGACGGCAAGACTATCGAGCTCGCCAATGGCGCCGATGTACGTTGCGCTAGGGCACAGGGTGATCATAAAAGGTTTCGCTTTCTGACGGCCCACCGAGTTCGTTGGTGGCGCAATAGGTATCATCTCTTCGCGTAGACTACGCGTACCACCAACCACCAGGCACAGAGCAGGATGTCGTGGAGAGGTCGCTCCAGACGCTTGTGAAGGCGTGCGCCGAGGGCGTGAACTCTGCGTTCTTCGCCGTTGGCTCGTTGAGATCGAACAAGAGCGATATGCTATTTCGCAGAATGGACAAGGAAGGACTCGTCAGCGCGATTTTCCAGTCCTTGCTTTCCACACTCGATCAGAAGGCGAGTACACTAAATGCGGCATCAGCGAGCAGCTCGAAGCCACGATATAGTTTCAGCGTACGAGCATTGTTCGTGGAACTGTACGAGGAAGCCATTTCGGTACGATTTCGTTTATCGAAACTGAGAACGTGAGTGGCCCTTGACGTGCGATGTGGTGTATCAGGACCTTTTGGCGGCATTACCAGGCAGCTCTCGTCAGGTTACCATCGCGGACGGGAATATGAGCTACAAAGAGCTGCATGGCGCGACGTTCTCGCCAGAACTCCGTGGTCTAGAGTCTTTACGGCCGCTCATCGAATCATCGAGGCAGGCAAGACGCACGGAGAGTGGACTGTATGGAAACGCCACTGAGTTCTCGAGCGCTCTCTTCCGCGTACGTGAATTGATAGACATGAATGCGATAATGCTTTGTATTAGCTTTGAGCTAAGTGCGTGCATCAACCACTTAGCTGTTGGTACAGCAACGTTTCGAGTTCCAAGACGCGCCACCTCAAGAGTTGGTATCGAGGTTGGACGTTTTTGACATGCCTCCTACTGATCGTCTCTCTCATGTAAGCATTGGTGAATGGACTTGCATATGATCGTGCCTGACGCCTGGATTGTTGTTTTAATTCAGCCCGGTGGAATGGTGCGTCTTTCTGAAGGCCCCTTACTGAACAAGTCCGTTTTCGCCCTCCTCGATTGTATCACGGTGCTAGCTGAGACTCCCACACCGGCATCACCTCGCCAAACGCCATTCGACGAGTCTTATCTCACCCAACTTCTCCAGGATGCTCTTGGAGGGAATTGTTTAACGTCAGCTATCCTGTTCTTGGCACCTGGTGATACAAGCGGCTCACGATCGACAATGCATTTGGGTCAGAGACTACAGCGCATCAAGAATCTTCCTGTCGTAAACAACGACGTGATTCGTGGCTTACACCGCAAGTATTTTCGCCACTTAAAGCTCTCCAAACAACCAAATGGGCTCGGAATCGGTGCAACATCCCGTGGGGAGGCTGGGACAGGAAATGATCAAGGTTTTATCGCGAGAATTCATGATCTTGAAGGTCGTCTTGCGAAAGAAACTCTGGAGAAGCGTCTCCTCAAAGAAGACAAAGACAAAACAACCTCTGTGATGAATGAACTGAAAGCCAAGTATCAGCAGCTCTTTGACAATGAACTGGAGATCCGAAAAGAACTACTTGCCTGTGAACAGGAGAAGCTTACTCTGAGTAAGGCATTCGTCGATTTCCAGATGGAAAAGAATGCCCATATTCAAGATCTTGACAATGAAAAATTTGAGGTCGAGACCAAGTTGATTCAAGCCGAAGAGATGGTGGTCCAAATCCAGCAGGATGATAACAAGAAGGCTTCCCAAATTCAAGATCTCTGCCAAAAGATGACTGAAATCATACAGGAGAAGAAAGCGCTTTGCGAAGAATTGGCGCTGTTACAGAAGCACTGTCAAGATGTTGAAAAATCAGTGGCACATGAGAGCAAAAAGAGTCAACAGCTGAGCCTCGAGCTGATAGTACTGGTGAATCAGCGCCAGAAAAGCTTGGCAGACGCCGAGGCTCTTGAATCACGCCATCGTGACATGAAGAAGCAGTTCGACGATTTCGAGAAGTACAAGACAAACGCGGTGAATGAAAATGAATACCTCAAAGGTCGAGTCTTACAGCTAGAGCAAGAACTTGAGGCCATGAAAAAGGAAATCGCGCGTAAGGAGATTGAGGTCGAGAAGCTGGAGCTTCTGAATCAGAGGGCCAACATCGAATTTGACAAGCAACAAGAAGGACTTGCACGGAATCTCGAAACAGAACAAGCAAAAGCGTTAGCCGCGGCAATATCAGAGAATGCGACGGTGAGAAATGAAGTATCGCTCTTGCGTCAAGAGCTTGAGCGCACGCTGGCAGAACAAAATCGATTTGAGAAGGAAAAAGCAGCTCTGCACGCGGCGTGGCTTGCGAAGTGCAACGAATGCGAAGAACTGTTGGTCTCGACCGAACGACTGCAACACGAGGTTCAGTCCCAAGGAGAAGAATTTCGAGTCCAGTTGTCCATGTTAACCTCCAAGGCAGCAGTACACGAGGTGGTCTCGACCCTTGTTCAGTCATACCAGCGTCGAGAAAGAGAACTACGGTCTCAAGTTGCTTTACTGCAGCAGCGTTTGCATCGTGCGCGAAGACAGGGCGACGAGCCACGAAGAGCTGAAGGTGCTGTGGACGCTCCTGCACATACTGTGGAACCGGGAATTGAAATGAAAGAGCTAAGAGAAAGGCTCCATGCAGCTGAACTTCGACTCGTGGGCCTATCAGACGCCATTACGGTAGCAACGGAGCGAGAAGAGCGTCTTCAAAGCGTTGTCGACAAGCTTCGACTCGAAAACGAGGAACTGAAAGTGCAGTCGAGCCAGAGTTCACAGGTGGATCGCGAGGAGCTCGAGTCAACACAGCATATGCAAGATTTGATTTTGCAACAGCTCGAGGAGCTCCGTTCTCTATCCCAGATTCATCGAGCCTCATTGCCTCCCCCTCCTCGACAAAAAACTCCGGTTACCAAAGTCCAGGATCAACTGGTCTCAGACAGTCAACTTCAACAACTTCTAGCCGCCAATAATGAACTGGAGCGTAAGCTCGCCTCGAGTCAAGCAGAGTGGTTGCGGTCCGCCGAACAGACCGAGAGGCGATGCGCAGATTTATTCACCAAGAATGTGATGCTAACGGAGGAAAACGATCAGCTCCGCAACACCCTCAAGGTAAGAGATGGTTTTTACGCCTAAACGTTTGCTGTGCTCACATATGCGTGGCTGTAGTCGCTGATTGCGAGAATCCACGCCCGTCGCTAAATCGACTTGATACAAGTATCAATCTCAAACAAAGCCGCGCTCCGCACGGGAAGCTCTGGATATTGGATAAGTGTTCTCAGTCGATGACTCTGCGGTGATCCCGCCGTGCGTCGTGCCAACCCACATCGGCATCTGTGTAAATGGCGCGGCAGGACCGTCAGATGCATCGCGCATTTTGGTTGAGGCTGCGACGGTGGTGGCGATGCAAGACCACGTCAATCAATTCAACAGCACGCCGGCGCGCGAAATCTCACCTCGGATGGAGATCACAGAAGTCTGGCTCATGCAAACTATTACCGAAGACGATATATTGCCTTTGACCCAGATCACACGCCGCGACGTGCGCGTCGCTCGACTCCCGAT
>JAMFLL010002020.1:0-11716 GCA_027475725.1 Pythium rhizo-oryzae | reverse complement strand
GCCCTCGGCCTCCCGCTCGAGCGCCCGAAGTCGATCACGTCGGAGTGGATCGAGAACCACTTCAACAAGAGCAAGTTGTAAGTGCGTTTTGCCGTCGCCGTGCGCGGGCTCTCCGTCGAGAGCCCACATGGCCCACACGCCGCTGTCACTGCGATTGCAGCCGTGGCGACCGAGGCTACTCCTCGCGTCGGAGTCTCCTAAATCAGCAAAAGAATCCATCTTATTTGAGCAGCTCATTGCTACTAGTATGTTTCCACTCCCTCACATGCCGTTGTTGCTCCTAAAGAGCGGCGGAACGATTCCCTCTAGCACTCGGGGGCACGACGAGGACTCTCCCTCCCTCTGTCTGTGAGTGAGCTTCGAGAACGTGCGGTCGGCGCTTGCTGAGCGCATTGCTGCTGGTTTGACAAAGTGGGCTGCTTGGGGTTGTGAATGTGTGTAAAGTCGAAGTGGTCCACCCATCTGATTCCGGTGTGTGAAACTGAGTCCTCCACATGACGTCGACGACGTCACCAATTTCCGTCGTACCGTGGACGGCACATCAGCAAACACTACTGCAAGAGACATAACAATATTTCCTAGTGCTCTTATTAGAGAACCCCACCATTGTCTTGTTCCCGCGCAAAAAGGTGCGAACCTCCGGACGGGCGCCAACCTCGCCATCGCCATCGTCTCCGCTCGATCTCCTGCCATCTCCTGCCATGGCGGACGTCGCGCGCTGCCAGGAGGCCATTGCCAGCTACGTGTTAGACGCCGGTGAGGCGGTCTCGTGCCGCTCGCTCGCGAGCCAGCTCGGCAGCAGCGCCGTGCGCGCGCAGGCGCTGGCGGCGTTCTGCCAGGCCAACGCGAGCGCCACCGGCGCCGTCCGCGTCTCGATCGCCACGAGCGCCCAGTCGGCGGACCCGCGCGCGCGCGTGATCCGCGCCTCGACGGTCGCGAGCGTGGCCGCGGACAGCGACAAGGACGCGTCGATCTACGGCGTGTTCCCGTCGGCGTCGCGTGAGAATGCGGACGAGAGCGTGCACGACGCGATGACGCTGGCGCTGTGGGCGCAGGAGCGCCGCGTGCGCAACGAGCTGTTTGCGGGGCGCACGCGCCACGCGCCGCTCTCGCGGGAGCTGCAGGCGTTCTACGAGAGCGACGTGCAGTGCAAGGAGGCGACCTCGCGCGCCGACATAATGGCCGGCTCGCGCGGCGAAGAGGCCGTGTCCATGTTCGACTCGATCAAGGCAACCAGCGCCGGACGCGCGCAGCCGGCGGCGGCCAAGGCGTCGTCTTCGTCATTCTTCAAGAGCTCGAGTGCGACGACGTCAGCGGCGTCTTCCTCATCCAAGAACGGCTCGTCGTCGTCGTCGTCGTCGTTCTTCAAGTCCAATGGCAACAGCGCTACTTCTAGCGCTAAGGCGAAGCCTGTAGCGTCGGCTGCGACGGAGAAGACCAGCGCGACCGAGACGAAGCGGATTGACGCCAAGGCCATGAACAACGTGCTGAGCGTTGATAGCGACAGCGATGACGACGACGACGACGGCGGTGCGCCCAAGTTTGTCAAGACCGCGCCGGCGGCTAAGGCGCGCGCGACCAAGCGCGTCATGATCAGCGACGACGAGGACGAAGACTTTGAGATGGTCGACGCGCCGCCCGCGTCGCGTCCTAGCGCCAAGCGGAAGCTCAGCGACTCCCCGGAGCCGGCCGCCAAGCCAGCGAAAAAGCCCTCCTCGCCCGCGAAGAGCGAGAGCCCGAAGCGCAAGCGCGAGGAGACCGTCGCGGACGAAGAGCCGCAGCCCGAGGAGGAAGAGGCGCTGCCCACCGGCCCGATCATGCGGCGCCAGCTTGTCAACAAGACACGGATCACCGACGACGGGTACATGGTCACGGAGAAGACGTACGAGGAGGTCGAAGTGTCGGTCGAGGAGCTCGCGAAGGAGCGCGCCGAGGCCAAGAAGAAGCAGGCGGCTGCCAAGGCCGCTGCCGACGCGCAGAAGGCCCGCGCGGCCGCGGCTGCCGCGGCCAGCAGCAAATCGACCAAGGCCGGCGGCCCGGCCAAGCAGAAAAAGCTCGACTTTTTCTTTACGCGCAAATGAGCGACCAGTCCTAACGCTAAGACCCATGCATACACGAACCGTAATTTGTCCATTTCTCCATCTTCGCTCCCTCTCATGCGCTGCCGCCTTATTCACGATGCAGCCATCTATGGTATCACAACGCGTTTGATTTGAGAAAAATGATGGTAGTACGGATATTAGCCAATCAAAAAATGACCTGCTGCACTAACCCTATCCTCAGCGACCGATGTCTGCAGAGATCATGGTCTCGATGGATTCGCCCTCACGATCCCCGTGCTCTCGGAGCTCAAACCGGGACAGTGGTCTATGTACCTTGTGTCGAGTAACCCAAGACACTTCCATGTTTCCTTTCTGTGGCGGGGTGTTCACTAGAACCGCTCCTCCGCGTCCCACGTGACCACGCGCACGCGTCCCTCCACCATTGCCAGCACGATGCACGCGATCTCCGGAGCAGCGCAGCCACGTGCGCGCAGCACGCTGAGCACGGCGTTGCGCTCACGCGGCGCGTCCGGCAGCGCGACGTCGCGCAGCGGCGCCAGAACATGCGCGCATGCATCCAGCGATGACGCGCAGCTCGTCACGTGGAGCCGCGCAATCGATCGCGTCGCCCCCAGTTGGGCCAGCGCGTGCAACACGGGCCGGTCGGCGGTCATCATTAGATCAACGCGCAGCTCGCGTAGCACGCCACGCGCGACGCCACTCGCGAGCGCCTCGAGTAGCGGGGCGATCCAGCGCGGCTTTGCGGCGTCCAGCGGGTACGGGTCCAGCGCGTCGCCCAGGATGTGGCTGTACTTGACCAGGTTGTGGCGCATGCGTAAATCGTACGCACCCAGCAGCGACAGCACAGCAACACGGCTCTGGCGCCGGCGGTACGCGTCCACGAGTGATGCCATCGTCTCGATAATGCAGCGGTCGAGCAGCAGCGTCTCTAGGCGCGGGAAGTGATCCAGCAGAAGAGCGAGATCGTCCCGCGAGACGACGCACCGGTCTAGTGAGAGGGCAGTGAGTGAGACGCAGCTTACCAGCAATGCCATCACCACGGCGTGGTGCGCAAACGGCGCGCGCGTGGGTGACAGGGGAGTGAGAGAGCCTTCAAAGCTAAGCGCGAGCGACGACAGCGCCATGCGACCATCACGGGTGCGGTTACCGTCTCGCTCACGCACTGGGCGCCACGCGACCGCACACGCCGCCTTGGCCCACAACAACCCGTAGCCGGCGTACACGACAGCAACCCACCCACAGTCATTGAAGACGTGCGCGATCCAGTCGACCTCTTCGTCGTTGGCCCCGAGCACCAGCGCCAGGTCATCGTCTTGGACGCGCATCGGCTCTACATATAGACGTGTGCCGCGTGCGAGCCGCACTGTGGTGCCCCAGGGCATGCACTGAATACTCAGCCGCGCCACCTGCTCGTCGTCGCCGCCAAATCGCAGCCGCAGAGCTTCGCCCACGGCATCTCGCAGTGGCGTACCGCACGCCATGAGTCGTTCCATGTGCTCGCTCTCATCAGGATCGATTGCGACTCCGCTCGAGAGCAGCGAGAGCCGCAGCGCAGCCACTGATGTTGTGGAGCCTCGTTGACGCCTGTGGACTGTCTGTAGGGTGTACATGAGCCACGCAAGGCGCAATAGCTGATGGTGCGGTTGACTCTCGAAACACAAGCCGGCGCAACGCAGTTCCGCGACTGCGGGCGATGCCCACGCCACGGCCGACATCACCGCGCCCACGAGGCGGTAGTCGCTATGACTGCACCCAAGCAGCACAACCGTATGAACGCACAACTTGGGCGCATTGGTCACAAGCAGCGCGCGCAGAAGCTCACCGAGCGCGCGGCTACGCGTCACCAACGCGGATCGGCACGACGCGTCCGGCTCGGCACGATACGGCGGCGTCGGGGGTGCTAGCTGCACCGTGAGCCGGTCCACCGTGAGTTGCAGATGCGGGTGCAACGTGCTGCTACCAGCGACGCGCGCCAAGAGATCGAGCGACGCGCGCGTGGACGTCTCGTCATAATCCACGCGGTGGTCCACCACGAGCCC
This sequence comes from Pythium rhizo-oryzae, assembly GCA_027475725.1. NCBI lineage: Eukaryota > Oomycota > Peronosporomycetes > Pythiales > Pythiaceae > Pythium > Pythium rhizo-oryzae. The sequence continues at coordinate 7,614 of JAMFLL010002020.1, read as the reverse complement.
GATGTGCGTGACCTCTGTGGTGGTGCTGGTACGAAGCATCGTGTCCAATGCGGCACGAAGTATCGTCCGAAGCGCCGCGGGGATTACGACTGGGTAGTGACGCTTGACTTGGCCAGGTAGCTGCGACGACGAGGGGATGCTTGAGTCCAAGGTCCACATCGGGTCACGTGTAAAGCAGCGCGACAGCGACACCTGCAGCGGCGGCAGCTCAGTCGTCATGTGCGGTCGCAGCGCGTCGCGGATCGCGGACTGCAGCGCGTTGCACGCTGGTGAGCCGCGAAAAAAGCCGTCCCAGAACGCGGCGGCGTGCTCATAGTATTGAGGTGACCCCACGCGCCACTCGAGCCCCACGTGCGCAAACGTCGCAGCCGTGAACGCAATTGTCTCGCTTGCTGTCGGCACCTCGCACTCAAAATCATATCCGATTCGCCACAGTTTCTGCCCCACGCGGCGCCAGAAACGTTGGTTCGCCGCCGGCTCGAAGCCCCTGCAGTGGATCACGGCCTGTGCGACACCGAGCGCCAGCCGTAGGCGCGCACCGATGCGCGCAACGGCTCGGGTGCTTTTGTTGGCCATGTCCCTGGCGTGGACGATCAGGTCCACGCGCTCGCTTACGGCGTTTGTCCACCTGGAGTGCCGGTCAAAGTTTACACCGACCCACATGGCGTCTCGGAGCGGGCGACAGTAGCGCCGGAGCAGCGCCCACGCTGCGTCCTCGCCCAGCATGTGATCCCGCCGCTGTGTTTCTTCAGTTGGGCTAACTGGGTGGGCGACGCGGCGCTCAGAGAACTCTCACATCAAGCTTTGCACTCTGTGGGAAGATGCAGACTTGGAAGAAATGTATTTGACCCGGCAGCGAATGAGAGTTACCCAAGAAGTACCACGTTACAGGCGTTTGCAGCGTGGTGAGAACTATCGAGGCACTGCGTATTCGAATGCAGTTCGGCATGGTCCCTGGGCCGCCGCCACCGCAGGTGTCTACCCCCCCACAGCCGCAACCTACCTCCACTCCGTTTGGAAGTCTCCCCAAGCAACAGGTTCGGCACCTGTAGTAGTTCCTGGGGTAATACAGTACGCACCGGCTTCGGCGACGGGGTGATCTCCTTTAGTGTCGCTGGCAGGGTGTGGGACAGTGTTCATACCTCGTAAGGCTGGAGAAGCATCATTCATCGCTTTCACGTGGGCTTCAGAAGGCGGAGATGGTGGGGGCATGGCAACGCAACAAGTTGTCTTATTGCCCCGAGTATTGGCGACCCAAGCGAGCACACCACTTCCCACAATCGGACCAGTGCTCAGATAAGACGACAGGTCGAGTACAACGGATCACAACAGTGCTCTCAGACGCGCTTTCGTCGCCGACAACCCAGGTACTAGTCACTTGGCAACGATGGCGGCGAATCAACAGGGCGTTCCGATCGGCCGCGACGAACGAGAGGAATTTCTTGGAGAACTGACGCGAATCTGGCCGACGATCCGTTACCGCGGACGGCTCAGCAGACTCCCGGCTCCCCCCAGCGGACTCGCCCGATCTACTCATGTACTGGATGCAGCGACGGCGACATTTGGACCGCTGATCAGGTTCAGCACACGGCACCAGCCTTCACCACTGTTTCAGTTCGACGACGAGGAATGGGATCCGTTCTTCGCAAGCCTCGGATCTCTTGTGGAACGACATGAACACCCACTGCAGAGCAGCGTGAGGCGCACGGCTGTGTTCTTCAACGCGTTTATCGACCCCGTTCTTACGGCTATCAACAACGATCGACATCCCGTCCAATTCTTCACGATTCGGGATCGCTGGGACGTCGAAATCGAGCAGACGCCACTACAGCGCCTCAATCGACCTCGCATTGAGATCAATGGTGAGTGTCGGTGATCATGTGCAACGATGAACTGTGCTGCGTCGTGGTGCTGAAGCAATACGTCGAGGACGATCGACTCTTCGACGAAGGCCGTCGCCAAGCCCTCGTGTACGCCGCCGCCATCGGACATGAGCGAGGCTGGCCCCCGGTACTCGCCATCGTCACTGATCTCTTCCGTTGGCGCTTCATCCACGTCGCACGCCATTACTACGAGGAGTCACGCACCCTGTGGGTCACGTACGATCCGGATGGAGTTCCAGATGATGATCCGCTTCGACTCGTTCTCGAGCATACCCACCGCTTCATGCGCCGGCGATGGCCACGACGGTATCACTGACGAGTTCTTATCGTCCATTCCGAACGACGCCGCGCGTTTGAACCGATTTTCGCCACGCGCACGCGTCTTAAGTGCCGCCACAAAGCGAGAGCCACACTGTCCAGACGAGATGCCGACCGCTACAAGACACCAGAAACTCTCATTGCCTTGAGACGGTGTTGAATGGCACATCCTATTAGAAGACCCTGTTAACCTTCTCAATTGGCAACACTACTCTCAACAGTTGCTAAATACAGGTGGATACGAATCGTACTTAGTCGAGCAAAGTTTCCTCGGATTTTTTTGTTGGCGGCGCGCTTCGAGATCGTGTTTTGTCGTTGGGCACCTTCCAACGATTTCCCCAAAGGGCAACAAAGCTTCATCACCTCCTCGCCGCTCGCGAAGCGACACGCCCCTCTTTACACGTCGATTCCACCGCGTTCCGCTCCCTCCACCATGGTGCGTGCACGCGCGTCGTCAAACGCGTGATCTGCGCGTTCCAACGCACTCACATTCGTCTCGTTTGCGCCAGTCGGGCACCGTGAAAACGCAGGCGGAAGTCAAGGACATCACGCGCATCGAGCGCATCGGCACGCACTCGCACATCCGCGGGCTCGGGCTGGACGACTCGCTGGAGCCGCGCGCCGTGTCGCAGGGCATGGTCGGCCAGGAGGACGCGCGCAAGGCCGCCGGCATCGTGTTCAAGATGATCGAGGAGGGCAACATCGCCGGCCGCGCGATCCTCCTGGCCGGCCAGCCCGGCACGGGCAAGGTGCGCTGCGGGGCTCGATACGGGGAGCTGTGGAGGGGCGGAGACGGGGGGGACTCACTGCGTGGTGTGTTTGGATGTGATAGACGGCGATTGCGATGGCGATCGCGCAGGCGCTGGGCGAGGACACGCCGTTCACGACCATCGCAGGCAGCGAGGTGTTCTCGCTCGAGATGAGCAAGACCGAGGCGCTCACGCAGGCCTTCCGCCGGTGCGTTGTAGTCGCTGGGAGGATATATGGTTGATTCTAGTTGTGTGTGGAGAGCTAACGGTGTGGATACGTGTGGTCATTCCAGCTCGATCGGCGTCCGCATTATGGAGGAGACCGAGATCATCGAGGGCGAGGTGGTCGAGGTGCAGGTGGACACGCCCACGGGCGGTGTCGGCGATAAGGTCGGCCGCTTGACGCTGCGCACGACCGAGATGGAGACCGTGTACGACCTGGGCGCCAAGATGATCGACTCGCTGACCACGGAGAAGATCGAGGCTGGTGACGTGATCACGATCAACAAGGAAACGGGCAAGATCACCAAGCTGGGCCGCTCGTTCACGCGCTCGCGCGACTACGACGCCATGGGTCCTCAGACGCGCTTTGTGCAGTGCCCCGAGGGCGAGCTGCAGAAGCGCAAGGAGGTGGTCCACGTCGTCTCGCTCCACGAGATCGACGTGATCAACTCGCGGTCGCAGGGCTTCTTGGCACTTTTCGCGGGTGACACGGGCGAGATCAAGGACGAAGTGCGCGAGCAGATCGACCAGAAGGTGGCCGAGTGGCGCGAAGAAGGCAAGGCCACGATCGTGCCGGGTGTCCTGTTCATTGATGAAGTCCACATGCTCGACATCGAGTGTTTCTCGTGGCTCAACCGCGCGTTGGAGAGTGACATGGCGCCCGTGCTTATCATCGCCACTAACCGTGGCATCACGCGCATCCGTGGTACCAACTACAAGTCCCCGCACGGCATCCCGATCGATTTGCTCGATCGCTTGATGATCATCCCGACCAAGCCGTACACCGAGGGCGAGATGCGCAAAATCCTGACGATCCGGTGCGAAGAGGAGGACGTGGAGATGACCGAAGAGGCCAAGGACTTGCTCACGCGCATTGCCGTGGAGACATCGCTGCGTTACGCGATCCACATGATCATCGCGGCGTCACTCGTGTGTGCCAAGCGCAAGGGCACGGAGGTCGATGTGCCGGACATCAAGAAGGTCTACTCGCTCTTTGTCGACGTCAAGCGCTCGACGCAGTTCCTGATGGAGTACCAGCGCGAGTTCATGTTCAACGAGGTGCGTTCCCGTGCAGGACATTTGATGTTCTACTGTGGTGGCTGTATTGACCGTGAGTGTGCCTGCGTTCGTGTTCACAGATCAATGATGAAGAGGAGGACGAGGATATGGAAAACTGATCGGCGCGGTGTTCCCATTGAACAAATCTCCAATGATACCTAACTACCCACTTGTACAGACAGATTTTTCCTCCTCACTGCATCATTCTCCACCTCGTTCACTTTCGCTGCGTGTTCTTTGCCTTTTGCCGCTTCTTTCGCTTCCGCGATTCTTTTGCGGTTGTCTCAGCGGCCGGTCTTACTTGTTTCGCAGGAGAGCGCTTCGATTTTAGGGTCTCAAGTCCATGTCGAATCGCATCAGTGTCCCCATCGCGCTGACGCTTCATCTTCTTGAGGAAGTGTTCCACCTGAAGGATTGTCTTTTCTCGTCGTGGCTCGCGTTCTTCCAAAAACATACTTAATCGCGAGTCGGTGAAGTCAACGATATGGCCCTCTTCGTGGAGATTGGCGAGTGTTTCTAGGTACAACTGGAACCGTTGGCGAGCGACGACGGCGTTCTTTTCGACGGCGTAAAGATCATACGTGATGGCTCCACCCGAGTTCTGAATACCGGCCCAGATAATATCATTGAGCTCGTACTGGATGGAGTCAAATGTCAAGACGGTCTCTTCGAGCTGTGCAACGCTTTGGATGGTTCCGTGTGCTAGCCAGTAGCCCAGCTGTGCGAGAGCGTGCTGATACATGGCATCGTGGGCGATGGAACCCACAACAAACTCCCAGCTTCCTCGTGGTATCGACAAAGGCTCAACATGGCTGGCAATACCACAGCAATCCACCAGCAAACTCTCGTGAAGCGTATGGCTTGGCACCGTAGCGTAAGCTTGCCACGTATCGTGGAGGCGTTCCATACTGCCACTGATCTGGACCACTTGCCAGACCAATCCGCGAGGCAGCACCTGGATATGGCCGAATAGAAGTTGCTCGCTGCCGATGGTGGACTCCTCCACCCCATGCAAATCAAGGAAGATAGGGTGGTCGCGCACATTGGCTTGCACAAACTGGGAGAGGTACGTCGCGTACCCTTGCGAACTTCGGTTCGTGGAGATATCTGATAGAGTCGGCGGGAACACGACTTGAGGGTAAAGCGAGTGCTGTCGCTCAAACCACGGAAAGGCCATGATCTGCAAGTTGAGGAGGATGACGTCGGGTCGCTTGTGCTCGCATTTCTGCAAGTACCGAACCGTGTTCCACTGGACGTCTGTGTACGAAAGCAGCAATGCATCCTGTGGGACAGTGTGGAGGATGGAGCCACCAAAGTCGCGGAGCAGATCATGGTGTGCAACCTGTGACGATGTGAACTGTTCGCGATTGCGGAGAATCTGGTGGCCTACGAGTGCTACAAATGCCGCACTAACGAGCTGCGACGCAGCACGAGAGTGAAGCTTGCCTTCGAACAATCGACGCAGTGATGCCATCCCGAGGCCCGCCATGAGCGCGACGAGCAAGTTCGGCTGCAGGAAGAACCGCCTCATGACCTCGCGCGCGAGCGGATCCTCGAGTGGTAGATTGGCAAGCGAATTGAAGACAACGAGGTAGCCAATGAGCGCGAGCATCAGTACCCTGGCAGCGCGACCAGGCTCTGGATCGATCCGTGCTGCGTTCTGAAGATACGTTGGTGCGAGAACTGACACCACGCCCACGAAAGCACAGATCACGCCGAGCGGGGTGAACTCACTAATCACGTCTGCTCCGTAGAAACCGAGCCTCGTGAGTAAAGTCTGGGGAATAAGCAAGCAGTGATGAGATATGAGCTCGAGCGATGAATCTCGCCACAATGTAAGTGTCGAACGCTCACATCAGAGGCGCCTTGTCGCGGCGAGAGTTGGAAGGTTCCGTACTCGCGACGAAGAATATGGGTCAGTAAGCCTAACGTAAGACACGATTGAACCCAAGTGGACAGTGAGAGAGCGTTCCAAATTATTGTGGCCATCTAAGAAGGTAGAGCACGCACCTTGTGGCGTCGACGCGTCGCCCCACGAGCCTTCTGTTGGTATTTGCGCGACTGCGTATGTGTACAAATAGGGTGACACCCCCGCAGCAAACCTGCAGAAAATCCACCCAGGGGACGTCAACAAATAGAGCGATTATGAGCGTGTTCAAAGCGCCATTTCGTACGCTAGGATGAGGCAACCCCAGTCAAACGCCTGTAGCTTCGTTGTGGCGACGATCCAAACGATAAAGGGGATCTCGAACAGCACTGTTCCACGAGAGCCATCAGACGCGTACCCAACATGCACAGAGAAACCGCCAGCCCCCGTTACCGATAGTGTGCTGATTGGCAAGGCCGAGCCCGCATACAAGCGCCCCCGCGTAGAGTGTTACCTTCGACAACTTCCGCCCACGCACATGGTGTTCGAGAAAGCACACGAGGAGCAGTCCCACCAACAAGTTGTTCAGCGCAAACACCTACACAAGTGGAATCGCAGTAAGCGCACTTTGCTCTGGCAAACAATTGAAAGAGACCCCAAATACCTCCAGACCAAGCGCGTACTCCCACGTCAGCGCCGAAAATGCGAAAAGCAGCCCTGCCGCAACAGCTTCTAGTGTGTGCTCATATCCGACAAGCAGCTCCACGGCGTGGGCAAGGCAAGCGGCAGCGCACGCTGCAAACGTTGCATTGAGATAGTTGGCAAGCACCACGAAGCGCACGTGTGGGCACACACAGCTGCCCAACGCACGCACCGTGCGCAGCGCAAGAAGAAGTAGCGGATAGCCCGGCGGGTGCGCGTTGCCGCCGACACACGCCTCCGCCAGCAGCTCCCCGCTGTCGCCACCGGGGAGCCGGTCAGTCGAGGACGCAGCGTACATACTCAGCGAGAGAGTGAACGTCCATACCCACGCGCGGGCGGCGAGGCGGGTTGCTGGGGCCGCAGTCTTGGTCGGTGGTGCCGACATCGTGGCAAAGATAGATGGGATTTGGCTTCGAAGATGCGGCGTTCAAAGATCGAAAATGTTCGAAATAGAACGCGGCGCTCTATTCGTATGTGTTAGAGGTATACACATAGGCTACTATTCGCGCTATGTATACCGATCGTGGTAAAAACCTTACCAGGTTTTTACGCGGTTGTGGTGTCAGTTTTTCGTTGGTGGGATCTATTTTTCTGCTGCGCGTCTTTTTGGCTCCTCGCTCTTTGCGCTCCCAACTTTCAGTCGGCCCAACAGAGAACGATCTCACACAGAAGCCCCCACAAGATCGCCCGACGCCAACACTAACGCCGTCGAATCGAACCACCATGCTCGCTCAGCTCGTTGCGGACGTGTGCCCGTCGTCGGCCTCGTTCTTCGGCTTCATGGGCGTCGCCTCGGCGCTCGTCTTCGCCAGTG
>JAMFLL010002017.1:0-11723 GCA_027475725.1 Pythium rhizo-oryzae | reverse complement strand
CCCTGCTCGTTGTCGAACATGCAGAAGTACGTAAGCGGGATCGACACCAGCGAGATCGCCGCAAACGTGTAGAACGCGCCGTCGTAGCCGTAGCTCTCGTTCTCAACCCAGATCGAGAAACCGAACGAGCCAATCGCGGCGCCGGCCTTACCGCAGGCAGCCGAGAAGCCGTGGCACGTGGCACGAATGGGGGTGGGGAACATCTCTGTGGGCATGACGAAGGTCGAGGTGTTGGGGCCGAAGTTGGAGAAGAACAAGGCGAGGCCGTAGAGGATGATGAAGAGCACGGCGTGCTTCTTGATCGAGTCCCACCAGATCGCCAAGACAATGAAGATGATGGTCATCATGACAAAGCCCTGAAGCTGGATAAGCTTGCGGCCCATGCGGTTGATAAAGTACACCGCCACGTAGTAGCCCGGGAGCGCCATCAGCGCCACGAACGCGTTCTGAGCCGTCACGACCTGGAGCGACGCGTTCTTCACACCAATGACCGACAGGATACTGGCCGAGAACAGGTTCTGGGCGTAGAAGACGATGTCGAAGAGGAACCAGGTGCCAGCCGTGCCGAGGAGGCCCACGCCATAGTTCTTGACGATGAACTTGAACTTAGCGAACGCCGTGATGGCACCGTGCTTGTGGGTGTTGGCCACACGGCGCTCCTGCGCGTTCTTGTACGCCTCGGTCTCCTCAGCGGTGATACGCCAGTAGGCGACAACACAAGCGGGCAGCACACCAAGACCGAACAGCAGACGCCAGACGATCTCAAGACGCTCCTTGTCGTTCTTGTCCTTCGGCGAGTCCGCGAGCGCCTGGATGATCAGGTTGCCGAGGATTGCAGCGGTCAGTGAACCCACACCCTGGAGCGAGAACGTGAGCGCGACGCGCTTGTTGCGCTCCTGGACCGAGGACGAGTCTTCCGCAGTGGACGAGGCAGCCAGCGGGTACTCGCCACCGATACCGACACCGAGGATGCCACGGGCAATGATCAGGAACCACAGCGTGTTCTCCGCCGAGCCTCCGTACGCCACGGTACAGAGGATACCACCCACGATCAGCAGACCGCACGTGATGATCATGTTGGTCTTGCGGCCGAAGACGTCGCCCAAAAAGCCGAACAGGAGCTGACCGATCACGGCGCCGATGATCGCGGCCGCCGACACCGCCGACTTCATGTGCGACGTGTAAACATGCTTGCCGTACTGCTCGGTGAGCACGACGTTGACGACGTTCATGACGAAGAGGTCGTAGGCGTCGTTGAAGAAGCCGAGGCCTCGCACCAGGAACTTGTTCATCTTGACTTGGTGGGTCGCTGGAGGCTGGAGGTGGAGGTGCTCGAGGCGAGGCAAGTTGGCGAATGAACCAAGTGGGAGGCGGCGGCCTCCGCCTCGCGCGTCTCGACGCACACCGCCCACGAAAGTGCATACCAGACCCACGCGGGGCCAGCGGGCGACCGGGTACTGGCTGCCAGGCGCCGTGTACTGTCCCGGAGACCGTCCTGTATCCCAGAAACAGAACCACGTGGGCAATGGATAACGTTACAATACCGAGCCGTCCGTCCGGCTCATCGGTACAGTAGCTGAGGCGGGGCGAGGAAGCGACCTGCGGGTTTTCGGAACCCCCCCCCCCCCCCCCCCCCTCGTGAGACCGGGCAGCGTGGAAAGCTTTCGGCTGCTAGCGGTTATTTTCCAGTGCCGCACCTGCGGAGGCCGTGCACGTGACAGCGCGAGGGGCCCTAAAGGTTCAATCGCCCTTGACGACGAATCTCAGCGCGAGATTCAACACGGGAAACGAATCTCCACTTGTGATTCAGTTGTCGTGTCGTCTGTCACCGGAGCTCGTCGCCACAATGTGAGTACTCAGTCTTCACTCCCATTCCGTCATTAACTTCTGCCGTGACCTTGTTCATGTGGCCCACACCACAAAAACTCGTGGTCCACATATAAATGGTGTGGTGTACGTATCAATCCTCTCTTTACGGATATCACCATATCTAATCGCACCTGTCGTGTAAAAGCAGTCGCAGTCGGACTCAACATGGCGCTCCTTTCCCCACACTCCAGTTCCTTGACGCCGGCTCCCTCCTGGCGGACACTTTGCGCCCACCCACTTGGCGTTGGCTCACGCCGCCTGCATGACCAAACACCTCTACCGATCGGCCTCTACCGTGCGACCACCCGCGTGATCTTCCTACAGGCGGAAATACGTCCAGTGGAGCGCGCGAGCGCAGCACTGTAAGCGCGCGTCATGTGGCGGGCGGCGCATCACCGCCCCGACGCCGGTCGCACTGGAAGTACAGGATCGTCATGCACGCCGCCGGCAGAGACACCGCTCTCTCGCTCTCCATCTCCCCCGGCTTCTACATGGAACACCGGTCCGCCCCGGACGAAGCTGCTCATTCAGTGATTCGCGACGCAGGCCGCACCTTCCCTCCTCCATCCTCCTGCTTTCTATCACACAAGTTATCATGGCGTCGCTACGCTCGCTGACGGTCGCGACCTCGGCGCTGGCGCTGCTGTCCGCGGCGCTGGTGGACGGCTCGGCGATCGAGACCAACCCGACGTCGCTGATCGAGGACGTCGTGCCGCTCACACACTTCCACCCGGCGTACGGCGCCGCCGTGGCCGACGAAATCGCGGCCTACGAGGTGCGCGAGTTCAAGGACGAGGCGCCCGTGGTCGTGGTCGGCGCGAACCTCACGGCCGCGGACGTGGCCGCCAACGGCCGCTCGCGCATGCTCGAGTCCTCGAGCCGCGACCTGCAGAAGCTCGAGGACCACTTCAAGACCAAGATGGAGACCAACCTCCAGGCGCTCGCGGCGTTCAAGAAGGCGGCGCTCGCGACCGCGCCGTGGCCCTCGAGCTACTGGCCCATCTACCAGGACGGCATCAACGCGCAGTGGGACCCGGCGCACAAGAGCCCCGCCGAGAAGTACGCGTCGGGCTTTGGGCTCAACGTCGCCGACTTCATGGACAAGGTGTCCAAGACCAACGGCGTGATGAGCCAGAAGACTCGCCGCAAGTGCAAGGAGACGACCGACTGCGACTCGCTCAAGGACGGCTCGATCTGCGGCCGCCGCGCCGGCGAGGCGCAGGGCTTCTGCATCCCCGGCTGGTTCGGCATCTGCCACGCGTGGGCGCCCGCGGCGATCCTCGAGGACGAGCCCAAGTGCGCCGTCGCGCGCGGCAACGTGACGTTCCAGCCCATGGACATCAAGGCGCTGATCACGCAGGTGTACGACGGCGCCGCGATCCAGACCGTGTTCACGGGCGCGCGCTTCAACGGGCCCAACGACCCGGCCAAGATGGACGAGTTCGGCCGCTACACGGACGCCGCGCGGCGCGACCTGGGCCCGGGCTTTTTCCACATCGCCATCACCAACATCATGGGCAAGTTCAAGCAGTCGTTCGTCGTGGACGTCACGGCCGGCGCCGAGGTCTGGAACCAGCCCGTGCGCAACTACGAGGTCGTGGAGCTCAAGGAGATGGACGTCGCCGCGGCCTCGCAGCAGTTCTTCAAGACCGACAAGTACCCGTTCAACCCGGACGCCAAGAAGCTCGCGTACGTCAAGACCAACTTTTTCTGGGTCGTCGAGTCGCTTGAGGACGGCCCGCTGGTCTCCACGGGCCGCGTGGACGCCTCCACCGAGTCGGCCGCGTACGAGTACCTGCTCGAGCTGGATGGGGACGACAACATCATCGGTGGTGAGTGGCTCAACGACTCGCGCTACAACCACCCGGATTTCCTGTGGTTCCCGACGGGCAAACCGGCGGCCAACTCGGTCACGAGCGTCGGGCTTAAGTACAGCGACGTCGAGCAGCTCCTTCAGGACTCGCTCAAGTGCGAGCAGGTCGTGACGCCCGCGCCCACGACGCCGGAGCCCACGACACCCGTGCCGACGACCCCGGAGCCCACCACGGCGGAGCCCAACACGACCACGCCGGCGCCGACGACGCCGCTGCCGACGACCGCCGAGCCCAACGCGACGACGCCGCTGCCCACCACGGCCGAGCCCAACGCGACGACGCCGCTGCCGACCACCGCTGAGCCGAACGCGACGACGCCCCTTCCCACGACGGTGGCGCCTAACACTACGACGCCGGCGCCGTCGACGGCCGAGCCCAACGCCACTACGCCGGTGCCGACGACGCCCCTGCCGACCACGGCCGAGCCCAACGCCACCACGCCGGCCCCGTCGACGGCCGAGCCCAACGCCACCACGCCGCTGCCGACGACCGTCGAGCCCACGGTCACGCCGCTGCCCACGACGATCATGCCGACGACGGCGCCGGAGCCCTCGACGGCCGAGCCCAACGCGACGACTCCTGCGCCGTCGACGTCGCAGCCCACGACGGAGCCAAACGCGACCACGCCGCTGCCCACGACCATTGTCCCGACGACCACGCCCGCGCCGTCGACGGTTGAGCCGAATGCGACGACGCCGCTGCCGACCACCGCCGCGCCGACGACGACGCCGGTCCCGTCGCCGACCGAGCCGATCACTATTACTCCGACCACCGACATGCCGACGACGACGCCGGTTCCGTCGCCGACTGAGCCGATTACCATTACCCCGACCACGACGCCGGCCACCACCGCGCCAGCCACGACGGTCCCGGCGACCACGGCCCCGGCTTCGACGCCGCTGCCGACGACCCAGGCGCCGGCCACGGACGACTCGGACTCGTCCGACGACGACGAGCCGCCGGCCACGGTCTCTCCGCAGACGCCGGCGCCCACGCAGCCGCCCGCCACGGTCATGCCGACTGAGACGCCGGCCACGTCGGCCCCGACGCCCGTGACGACGACGCCCGCTCCGACGCTTCCGGCCACCGACGCGCCGTCGGCGCAGTGCGGTAAGAGCAACGTCGGGGTGGACTTCTACGGCGCCGACATCCAGCAGGTGTACTGGGTCTCGCAGGCCGAGTGCTGCGAGTGGTGCGCGCAGACAGACGGCTGCAAGGCCTACACGTACGTGGCGCAGGACACGTGGGGCGGCGCGTCGTGCTACCTCAAGTCGGGCCGCGGCGAGCTGCGTCCCAACGCCGGCGCCATCTCGGCCGAGCTCGCGCCCAGCAGCAGCAACGACAACACGGACTCGCCTGTTCAGGTGGTTCCAGCGCCGGAGTCCCAGTGCCCGACGCAGCACGAGAACCTCGACTTTTACGGTGCTGATCTCAAGGCGATCTCGGCCTCGTCGGCCGAGCACTGCTGCAACGCGTGCGCCCGCCACAAGCGCTGCAAGGCCTTCACGCTCGTGGGCGAGGTGTGCTACCTCAAGAAGGGCACGGGCAAGCCGACCTTCAAGCTCGGTGCCTACTCGGGCGTTGTGGCTGGCCGCGGCCAGGGACCGCAGGTGCAGATGTAAGCACCTACTCGTCTCTCTCTGTATCCCCCACACGTACGTTGGATGTGCCTCTCCGTTCCCCATTTTTGTCGCGCGTAGCGAATAGACAGCTACGACTAGCGCCTCGTCAAGTTCCGCACTCAAGTCCATGTTTGTGCCGTATCATACACTACTCGTAAATTCAAGGGACAATACCAAACCTTACGCTTTGTTGGACAATGCTTCTTCTGTAGTAGTATATCTTTCCTCATACACACACTCAAAAACGCACGCTACAGCGATGAGGGCCATGTTCAGTTTTTGATGTCTTCTTGTTCAGTACCCAGCGGTCTGTGGTCACTATGGGCGCGCGGCCTCGGCCTGCTTTTTCCACTTCTGGCGGAGCTTGTTCGCAGCCTGTGCGACGTCGGCGTTGCTCGACTTGCGCAGCTTGCTGATGCTCACGCCGATCTTGGCGTCGATAATCTCCTGTGTTGACAGCGACAGCTTGTCGAGCTCTTTCAGCACGCTCAACTTCGAGGCCTCCGACTCGCCCTCGGCCTCGAGCGTGTCGCGCAGCTTCTCCAGCTCTTTCACTACACAGCCACACAAAACAAAGGCAAAACTGTTGAGCATCTGCGTCCCTTTCAACGCGAATGATATGGCGACGTACAGTTCGTCGGCTGCTTCTCCTTCTCAACGAGCTGCATCCACGCGTTGCGCAGGTCCTTGGCGGCAATCGAAACCTTGTCGTTACTGTTCAATCCACAACCACCCGATGAACACAATTGCGTCAGTGATGATGCTACCGCTGCACATGCCACAGAATACAATGCTTAGTGACGTACGCGTGTTGGCGAAGCTTGGCGACGACGCGCGGGATGCCCGTTCGCTTGAGGTGCTTGAACTCGAGCGGCATCTACTCCAAGAATCGAAATGAGTATCGACCCACGCGACTCCATACTAAGCAACCATATCAGTAACGCACCTGCTGGAGCTCGTTCAGACTCGCGAGCAGCTCCTCGTGAGACGTGTTCTCATCCAGGAGCTTCTCCTTGAGCGCGAGGATGTCGGCCTCCTCCACGGGCTTCGGCGGCGGCGGCGGCGGGGCCTCCTCAGATACCTGTTCCTCCGTCTCTTGTTCTTGTTCCTCCTTCTCCACGCTCTCCACCTTCTCCTCCTTGACAGGTTCGGCCTCTTCCGACTCCTCAGCGCGAGTCTCGCTCTTCTCGACCTCAGACGTACCATTTGTGGACACAGCAGGCTCAGGCGTCGGCTCCTCCTTCTTCACGGGCGCCGCGTCCTCCATGGCCACATCTCCGTCCGCGTCGGTCTTCTTCTCCGCAGGCTTGTCCTCGGCCGGCGGCGCTTCGGCGGTTTCCTCTTCCTCCTCGATCACGCGCGTGACCACGGCCTTGATCGTGTCGCGGTGCTGCTTCAGATCACGCTTGAGCCGGTCCTCCAGCACCTTGCGCAGCATCTTGGTCGTCATCTCCTCGTACTGCTCGTTGCTCAGGATCCACCGGATCTCGCGCTCCAAGACCTCCGCGATGTCCTCGCTGTCGCCAGCCGCGGCGCTCTCACTCTTGACGTCCGAAGCCTTCTCCTTCTTGGGCTGCTTGACCTTGGCGGCCGTCTCGTCGCCAGCTGCAGCATCAGCGTCGCCGTCGCCGCCGCTCGAGCGCTGGCGCTTGAGCTTCGAGGCCTTCTCCTTGGGCTTGTCCGCCGCCGCGGCGTCGCTCTTTTTCTTGGCGGCGGCCGCTGCCTCCTTCTTCTCCTTGGTCGGCGTCTTCTTCTCCTTCTTCTCCTTGGGCGGCTTCTTCTCCTTCTCCTTCTTCTCCTTCTTGGGCTTCTTCTCCTTCTCAGCCTTTTCCTTCTTCGCCGCGGGCTTCTTCTTGGCCGCCTTCTTCGGTTTCTTCTCGCCGTCGTCGTCGTCGCCGTCCGCATCCCCATCCGCGTCCGCGTCCGCATCCTCGTCCGCGTCGTCCGCGTCGTCGCCGTCCTCGTCCGCGTCCTCCAGGTCCTCGGGCCGCTCCATCGGCGGCGGCGGCTCCAACGTCGGGTCCAAGTCCGACGGCACCATGTGCGGCGGCAGGCGCATGTCCTCGGGCTGCGAGAGATAGTCCTCCACCTCCTGGATCGCGATGCTCAGGTCATCGGCGACGCCGCCCTTCTTCATCAGGTGCTTCGGGTGGCCCTTGACATACTGGTCCTTCTCGCTGCACTCCCACGGCTTGAGGATGCCCTTGTTCAGCTTGACCAGCGAACTGAGAAAACACAACAACAAAAAACGCGTCAGGCGCCGCATACCCACGGAAAAGAACGAGAAAAAGGCACGAAACACGCACAAGTCGTGCGAGCCAAAGTAGTACACGAGCGCATAGTCGCGGTGGAAGTCCTTGGCCTTCTTGAGGATCTTCTTGTGGCCATCGCCTGTGTGAAAAAAAAACAAAAAAATGGTTAGACCCGCGTCATCCGCGTCACGGGCGTCTATCGCTTAGACGCACCGAGCTGGTAGAGGTGCGGGCGCAGCTTGAACTGGTCGCAGATGTACACGGGCCACCAGGGGTACCCTTCGAGGATGTACCAACCCACCGTGTTGGCGTGCGCGGGCGTCGGCGGCGTCGCCATATTCGTCGGCGGAATAGTGGGGTTTCTGGGCTCACGTTAGTCCGCCAGCCACTGCGAGAGGATAGACTCCCGCGCCGCTAACAAAGGGCGGTCGGTCGGTCGCGTTGGTCGCGGACGGACGGAACCCCGGCGAAAAAGCGCGGGAGGACGAACGAACCGTAACCTGGCCATTTCGTAGCGGTTTCTAACGAATACCTCTATCAAGGCATACCTTATTGCACGGGTACGATGCATTCCGGCCAATGATGTAAATCCATACGTATGGTTGGCCATAAAGTGGACTTCAACATGGCTGTCTCCATCACTGTCAACGAGCAATCTCGAGCGAAAAGTGACTCTAGTGAGTGGGGCAGAGGCATCTGACTGAGCTCGATTGAAAGCGATTGACCGAGCCCACTGCTGATCCCTTAACTGTGGAGGCGCTCGCGCTGTGTCTACCCCGCCTTGGCAGCGCCACGAAGAGGGAGCAACCGCGATCTACGCCGACCCCGCGCTCCTGCACGCACCAATGACCCGGGATAGCCGGCCCACGGAGGGCGACTACTTCGAGGAGAAATTCAAGCCGCAGGACGAAGGCATCCACATGAAGTTGGAAGCACCGACCAACGAAACGAAAACAAAACGCAGACTCGAGCTGGATACCAGCTCACTTCGGCCAGTGAAGCGTCCGGCAAGCGACTACTCCGAATCCTGGCGAGCAAAATTCAAAGAGATCGCGTACGCGCCCGCGGTGCTGCCGTCTCTCGATAAGCTCCCAGCATTTCTCGCGTCGCCTCTGCCGATCAAAGTGTGGCTCAACGCCTCTGCATTCGTGCGACTGGCGGCACGAGTGGACATTTCTGCGCTAAACATGGTTGGTGTGATGCACGAAACAGCCTTCTGTCGTCGGATCTACAGCGCTCTACTCGAGCCGATAGCTGTTGGCGGCGCTTCGGTCGATCAAGCTAGCGTGTGGGACACGGTTCTCTCTCCGTGCATCACCATTGGACAGTACGATGGCGGCTATACCATCGGTCGGAGTGATCCAAACCAGTGTCTACCGCTAGAGGCGACGCGCCCGCGCATATATGTCGAACTGGGTCAAGTCTGCGTCGTCCGCGGTGAAGAAGCGACGTCCAGAGCGATGGCGGAAGCAAAACTCCGCGAGCCGTTTGTGTGGCAGTTTGGTGCAGACGTGCCGTACGTATTTGGGTTCACGGTTGTGCGGCACCAATGCACGCTTTTCGCATTTTATTCGCGAGATCAATCAACTGTCGAAATGACTGAACTCGGCTCGTACGATGCAACCGACGCGACCGAGCGGCTCAAGCTGGTGCTCGCCGTGCTGCAGCTCGGTCGCTTGCTGAGGACGATTGTGACGCGCAGCTCCGACAGAGCCCGACTCGCTTTCTTCGACATTCGCCGCCCGAACGGATCGGTCGTGCGACTGAACCCAACGTGCGTCATCAAGGACTTCACCAAATGCCTCTCTCCTCACAGCGCCGAGATCGTTGACGTGGACCATCTTGAGCATGTTTATCGCCAGCTCGGAGCGTTCAAGGTCCCGTACGTCGATCGCTTGGTCCACGTCAGCACCACTGGCGAGACGTTCGTGTTCAAACCGCGCGGCGCCCTCTCCGAGCCGATCGGACTGGACGCCCTGTTTTCGGCGATCGAGTGCGTGCTCTCGGCGCTGGTCGTGGTCCACCGAAACGGCTGGATGCACCGCGACATTCACTGGACCAACGTGATGCGGTACCGCGGCGTCACGCCCCCGCGGTGGTTTCTGATTGACTTCTGCGAGGCCGCGACGAGTCCGCAGCGGTTCCCGAGCGGCACGCAGCTCGACCGTCGTAACCACGCGCCCGAGATCTTTCTGCCGGGCGGGACCCACACAACGGCCGTGGACCTATGGAGCGTCGGCCTGCTGATCCGGGAACGAGATTCGCGCGGTGTGTGGACAAGTGAGAAACCGCGTCGCGCCTTCTTGTCACGACTACTAAACGACGATCCAGAGAGCCGACCGACCGCAGAGAAAGCACTCGCAATGCTGAAACGACTGTGGCGCCAGCACAAGAAAGAGAAGAACGCGAGACAGGCGTAGCACAGATTGTGTGCCCGTCCATCCTAGAACACCCACAGAAGGCAATGCTGAGAAGCTAAATGGAACGGTATTTATGACAACAGCGATAGAATCTAGTGTTTGGCCGACTTCTTGGCCTTCTTCTTCTGACTGGAAGACGAGGCGCTTTCTGTTGACTGCTCCTGCTTCTTGGCCTCGTCAATCTTGGCCTTCTTGGCCTCGAGCGCCTCGATCTTGTCCGACTTCTTGCCGAGACCGTACTGCATACGGTCGTAGAGGCGACGCGACTTCTTCGACATCATGTTCACCGCCATCTCGTGCAGCTCGGCGTCCTCCTCCTGCTTCTTCTCCTTCTTTGACTTCTTCGAAGTCGACGCCGAGGCCTCCTCGCTCGCCTTGCGCTTGGCCGACTTGGACTTGGGCTCGTCGTCGCTGTCCGCGTCGATCTCCTCCTCCTCGGCATCCTCGTCGTCCTCATTGTCGTCCGACTCGGCCTTGGCCTCACGCTCGGCCTTGATACCGGCCTGGTAGGCCTCCTCCTCGTCGTCCTCTTCCTCGTCGTCCATCGCGACGTCGTCGCCCTCCTCGCCGCCAACCTCGCGCAGCACCTGCGCCGCCGACTTGAGCTTGTCGAGCTGCTTCCGGTACTCGGGTGTGTAGCCCTCAGCAGCGTCATCAACGAACGGCGACAGGTGCGGCGGCAGCTCGGCGCCGGGCACGTACCGCGCGATAGGCAGCAGGATGCCGTTGTTCACGCTGTCAAACACCCACTGCGGCTGGACGTACTCGCGGTTGAAGTAGCGGTGGCCCTGCTGAGGGCGGTCCATGAGGTGGTGCGTCACGCGGTCGCTGTTCTCCGGGTACGGCGAGCCTTCGCCCTCCCAGCCGATCTGCGCGCCGTGCGAGCGCAGCACAAACTCGAGCGGCGCCGCGGGCACTTCACGCGAGATGAAGAACGAGAGGCCGCTGAACAGGCTCTTCTCGCTGGCCTCCTTGCGGAGCTCGTTGTGGATCTGCTGCGCGAGCTTGTTGGACGCGAACGCGGCCTCGAGCGGCTCGCTCATCTCGCCGTAGCGCGTCGCCTCCTCGTCCTCGTCGTCCGCGCCGGTAGTGAGTGCGTCCACGTTCAGCGTCTTGGCGAGCGTCTTGATGCGCTTCTCCGACTCCTTCTGCTGCTTGGTGACCACAGGTTTCTTCTCCTCCTCCGACGTCGCGTCGTTCTCGGCCTCGCTGTCACTCTCCTCCTCCTTATCGTTGAGGCGCTCGAGCTCGAGCGTCGCGAGCTGCGCGCCGGCCTCGTCGAGCTGGAGGTTGATCTTGGGCGGGTATGCGATGCCGAGCTCCGTGTAGAGCTGGTAGTTGACGAACTTGAGCAGCACCTGGTAGAACTCGAGGAACGTGAGCATGACGCGGAAGTCGACGCGCTCGTCGGCCGTGGGCGTGAACTGGTGCGGCACGAGCCACGTGATGTTCTGGCCGTGGACGTTCGCCTGGTAGTAGATGCCCTTGATGCTCACAAAGACCTTGGTGAGCGAGCCGCTCGCGACCACGTAGTTCTGCCACTCGCGCACGAGCTTGAGGCAGTTCTCCGTGACCAGCGCGTCGACGCCCTTGCCCACGGGCATGGCCGCGAACAGGTGCGTGAGGCAGAGCGCGTCGTCGAGGTCGCCAATGGCGTCCGAGAAGCGCGGGTAGCGCTCCTTCACG
>JAMFLL010002016.1:0-11726 GCA_027475725.1 Pythium rhizo-oryzae | reverse complement strand
TAATCCAGCTATCCATGCCACGCCATGGTGGTGAACAAATAATCTTCCCTGTTGTTCGAGAGCATATACCAGCGTCTACACGAACCCGAAGATACCCCGGTGTGCCTTGGGTTTGTTTGCGCTCATGTCCCAACCGAAGAGCACGTCGATGAGAAGATGACAGCAGATCTTGTAGTACTGAGCTTGTGCATTGGTGTTTCCCATGATCAGCCGGGACATCTCTAAGGGGCACGGCATGTTGAGTTCTCCGCACTGAGCGAGCGAGCTTGGGCTTTCTCCAGGTAGATCTCTGCCGGTGCAAAACGCGCACACCAACGAGCAGTCTGGATTCGGTGTCAAGGTCCAAAATATGGACGGTGCCCCGTACATGATTGTCATCGAATCGACTGTCCTCGTCATGGATTCTCGTTCCTCATTACTACCCCACATTTTTGATGTGGTTGTATTGATAGACCTGATAAGCGTGTTGGCCGACGATGACACCGGTGCCGTTGGGACTGGCTTCCCCGTCTTCCACGCTGCTTTTTGGTCTTCTCGACGGCGCATTGTATCCCTCAGCTGGGCCGGAGTCACCTTCATCACAGTCGTCCCAAGAGCGGGTTCCTGACCGACTCGCAGAAAAACACTGGTTTTGACGCGTTGCGTCGAGAGAAAATCAAATATCACCAGCTTGAACATCGCGTCCTCCGAGAACCGGTTCGACGACAGATTGAGGTAGTGTAGCACAACGGCTCGTGGGCTGTAGCGGTGTCGTCGACTCGTAGAAAATCCGCCGATACCGAAAGTGAGTAGATGAGGGAAGATAAGTTCCAGGTACAGCGGATTGGTTGGGTGGAGAATAGTAGCTGAGCGACGCGCGACGTACGTGTTGGATGCTGAGGTTACATTCGCGTACGCACGTGCGAGGCGGTTTTGCTCGTTCTTGTCCGCCGTAGTTTCCAACAGCACAGTCTGCGACTCAACAACCGTACACTCTCGCTGCTCGCTGTCAATCTTATCGGTCAGCCCGCGAGTGACCGTAGACTGTCTCGCTCTTGCATTCTCGACTAGCATGTCTGTGTCGTCGTTGCACTGGAGTCGGGTGGTGGTGGACGACGCATCGTTACAGCTGTCTGAAATCAAGCCAGCCCTTGCGATGGATGCATAGCGCGGGTTGATGCGACATAGAAGATCGTGCATGCGTTGGGCGCTGCATTCGTGCTGGCTTGTGCAGGTGTCATGGGGCCAGCAAGAATCAACTGGAAACGATCGCGGGTCACAGGATTCGGCACACGACTTGCGATCGTTGCATCTCTGTTGTCCCAGCACAGTAGGTGACTGTTCAAGACGTTGCCTGGTCCCCCATACACAACCTTCACGACACAGCGAATCTGTGCGAGCCGGATGGCCTGGATCTCGATGCACGTGGCGTCTTCCATCGCGGGGTGAACACCACCGACAAAACAATCCGCGATCGCAAACTTTGGTGGTTTTGCGTCCACCAGAGTACCGTTTGAACCACGGAGCCGATCTTCAACAGCCTGGAGATCACGCAACGCGGATGTTGATACCCAAGCAAAACCTTTCCCTTCGGCATCCACGCCAAAAGCCTTCCGAGCCAAGAGAGCATATCCTTCAGCCTGGGATCAATCGTAGTACAGTCATAGTGATCACGAATTGCTCTTGTACACCACGATCCGCCCATTAGTACGGCACGCATGGACCGAAACGGGAGATCGTCAATCGGAAGGCGTGTTGCCGACGCAGGAATAATCCAAGCATCAGTCACCATGCACACCTTTCGATCGAGCACATCGTCACTAGATTGAGTGTGTGCCTCATCCTCGAGACGACGGGCATCAGCATCGGACAATGGCTCAAATGCGAGCTCTCGGTTGAGTTCCTGGAGGCGTTCATAGCTCGTCCACTTGGCTATTAGCACCACACTTCGAGAGTGAGACCTACATCATGGAGAAGAGACACGCGGCTCGTACCTGGCACGCCAACAGCCCGGTGACGGCGATGACGAGCTGCTCGGAGAAATGCATGAGCCGCTCTGGCACGTTCACAAAGAATGGCGCGTCGGCTATCTTCAGAAGCCCATTCGGCGCGAGCTAGCTCTATCTGTCGTGTGATTGAAATCCCTCGTCGCTCACTCATCGTCTCCACCAAATCAACACTGTCGTAAAACAACTCCACCGACACAGGGCACACAACAAAGGTACGAGCGGTATCCATAGTGATTGAACAGTGTCGGCACTCATGAAAATCCAGATTTTCGTTCTGACCGATAAGATTGTATCAACAAGATTCATCGAACATTGAACACGGAACGCATCCCATCAGTTCAGTGCGCTTTTTCGACGTTTTTCTTTTTAAAACCTCCTTCGCGCATATCACACTGCCGCAATCGCACGAACCCACCAGTACCGTTTGCCAACTGACCAGCGCTCATCCATCGACAAACATTCTACGACCCGCGCCAGCACGAAAAGCATGGAGCCCCCCAGCCCACCCACCCATACACCCACCCATACACCCACCCACCCACACACACACACAGGCACACACACACGAACCAAACAGACGGATTCAGCGAGATGACGGCGAGCGGACCCCGGCCTCGCTATTCAGCTGCGCAAAAGCTTGAGATCATACAATTCGCGCGAGCCAACTCTGTGAAGGAAGCAAGCACCCAATTTAAGGTGTCTCCGTCAAGCATCTACTTCTGGTGCGACGCCAATGGGTGCTCGAGCGCTCCACCAACGAGCGTCTGCAAGATGCCACTCCAACTAGCGCATCTGATGAAGAGACTCTGAGCACACGAGCAGCAGGAA
The DNA here is from genome assembly GCA_027475725.1 of Pythium rhizo-oryzae. NCBI lineage: Eukaryota > Oomycota > Peronosporomycetes > Pythiales > Pythiaceae > Pythium > Pythium rhizo-oryzae. The sequence goes on along the minus strand of JAMFLL010002016.1, from coordinate 8,910 downwards.
CTGCCCGAATCCACGGAAGAGAGACCTATGGAAGCACAGAAGCGCGCGAAAGACGATCACCAATTCAGCGCACTGCCCAAGCTTCGCGCGTGCAAGAGATTCCGGCGCTACTACACGAGACGTAACGAGCTAGTCCAGACCAGCCAATTCAAGTGTTGCACTCTCGCCGTCGCCCCCAGAAGCGAAAGATTTTGCGCTCGTGGGATACACCGGTGAACGAGAAGGCTTCGCCTACATCTCAGCGCAACGCACGTTTTCCGCTCTAGTGTCCCGCCGAGCTCTTCCTTATCCAGCGTTCGAAACGACGGGATACCCGCAAGCATCGTATCTTCTCGACGCTCTTCAAAGGGACGAGATTGACTACGCGTTCGTTGCGACGGACACGCTGTTATCAAACACCCACCATACAACCCTCGACAAGCTGGTTGCCTCTCGATTGCGAATGTTGGGGGAAGTTGTCTGTCAGGACGAGATCTGCGCGTGTGCACTGCTCGGCACCAAGCTATGCGATGTGGACTGCATCGTATCCGACTTGCCGACTTTGCAGCGCTGTGCGCAATATATACTCAACCTCGAGCTACAGTACGGTAAACATATCTACCGACAAATTGCTTGGGACAGTGCCGCAGCATGCCGGGCTATTCAAGCTGAGCAAGCCGCGAATACACTGGCTATTTGCAGCACCAACGCGGCATCAGCACACGGCTTAATCGTGCTTGAGAGCCGCGTGACCGGAGCCCCAGCTTCCACGCTCTACACTGTGCTCGGACGCCATGCGACAGCCCCACTCGCCTTCTATGGCGTTCGAGAGGGTGAGGCACCGAGCGCCACGGGGAAACGTTGCACACTGCTCGTTAAAGGCACAGAGCGTGCTATATTGGACGTTATCAGCGCCTTCCTTTATCGCGGACTCGAGATATTGTCTTTTTATACGCGAGCGACGACGGAGGACTCATGTACGAAAACACGTATGGAGCGATATGTGAGTGTGAACTAAATCTGGCGGTTCTTTGCAGACGGTCGTACATCGTCTCGTACTGCGCAAGCACAGACCCATTGGTGGAGAGAGGACTCCAACAACACCTCGCAGTCGCTTCAGAAAGAGTGGTAACGCTCGGGATCTACACAACACATTCATTGTAGCAACGTACCCGCAAACACGACATGTATTTCATACACACATGGAGTATAGAGAGGATGGCAAGCTCGATCGAGTCGATCTCATCGCACTTGCACCACAACCTCGCTAAGCTTCGATCCTCACCGAATCGACGCTCGTCGACAGCTGGCAAGCGTGGCTCGAGAAGAGCTTGAGCGACCACAAACGATCGCGCCGTCGTCAGGCATCCCCGCGGTGCTCTCATTCACTCCGTAAAAGGACACCGTGACGAGCTTTGCATCTACGATCGCCTTCTTATCGAGGTAACCTTCCGTGAAAACCTGCTTATAGTTTGGTGTGAGTTGCTCGCATGCAAGAGAGGCCAATCACCAAGATTACCTCATGCATTTCTTCGATCATATCATCAACGCGGTTGTCGACGAGGTGCAGACGCGCGACAGGGCCTGTATTACAGGTCTCAAAAGACGTCCAGACGACTCGCATGCGCAGCAGAATACTGTCAGCCACGCTGGACGGGACGCCACGGTTTGTCGGGTCCTCTTTGATGATGACGCTTTCAGATCTGCAACACAGCAAAGAGTCTGATACAGTCACTGTTTCACAGGTCGACTAACAGAGCCAAAATAATCTACCACCAACGGTTTCAATCACCCGCTTGTTGGACTCACGGGCGATAGCTCGCTTCACACGATTAAGTGGTGAGTCGTAAGATGAAACGCCATCGGCCTCTCCGTCACTTGGGCGCGGTTTCGGTGAGGTTGTACCCTCAGTACCACCGCCAGTCGAGCGCGGTTGCGGTGAGGTTGTGGTATTTTCATTGCCGTCAGTGGAGCACAGCTACGGGGGGCCGTACTCTCGACATCGACGTCAGTCGAGCGCGGTTGCGACGTCGCGCTCGTGGTGAAAACGTCAGTCGCATGCGGTTGCGGGGAGGACACAAGGTCACCTGCCGTATCACCTGCAGTACGGCGGCGATTCGGAGTTGAAGCACCAGTCCCCGAACCGCACTTGTTCGACACCGATGGCGCCATTGCTGACTGGGTAGTGGGGCAATTGGATAATGAGGCATCGAACTTGTGTCCAAAATGTCCGAATCCACCACGACTCTCGCGCACTCCACAAAGCTCTACCCAACCTGCACACGCCGCAGTGAGTGGCACACACGTCACCCGACTCACGCAACGCACACAACTTGTTCATGCTGTCCAATCAACAGCCAATCACACGGCCAAGATTTTAAAATTGGAGTCCGGACCATGAGCCCACATTCCAGTCCTCATCATGAGTCCACACCTCATGAGGATACTCACCCGTGATACACAACTCCCATCTAGGACCTGGATCCACCCATAAAATCGAACATCACCGCAAGCTCGGCGGGCAAATTGCTGAGAGCGATGCTCAACTCTGTGGAATGGACCAGGATAGTTGGATACGTGGTTCATTCTGTGAAACTTCACCCACACAACTCTACAGTACGCAGTAGCAAATCAAGCAACCACATTCGCACAGATACGTGCACTTCACGGGCACACCAGCCCAACATCCAGCACAACACCCACCCGTCTCTCACCCACAGAACCAGCGGGCTGCATTGACAGCGGGTACAACCAAGTATCGCACTAGCCACCTGTATCCCGGTACATCCACCGCTTAGCACATACGTCGTCCGTGGGTTCGCATCCTTATCATTCTATGTTCCGTCTCATCCTATGTTTCTATGTTCCGTGGGTTCATGCGTAACCGTTGGAAGGAGATCAACCAACTCACACATCATCGAGAAAAAGAACATATTTCCAGAACCAACTTCAACCAGACAATGCGACAGACAAGACAGATGTACAAATGTATCCAACTGTATACATCCCGGCAACATGCACACGGATACGGAAACACACGCCACGGAACCACAAAATCCAACTGGCCTGCATCACCGCGATCGAGGATTTGGGTGATGAGAGCACAGGCCGCGGTGCAGGTGCTTCGCACGCCAGTCTCCAAGGAAGGTGCGATGGACACCACAGACGCGCTCCCCAACTATGGGATGCTGCGCATCGATATCATCCCATCAGAGGGCAGAGGGAGAGAAAGAGAGAGAGAGAGTCGAAGCATCGACTGACCCTCCCCTGCACGCAGGCACGCAGGCGGTTTTGGGCGCCGCCCTGCCCAGCCCCGCACTCCCCCCCCCCCCCCCTCCCCAACTGATGCTCCTTAGCCCATGCGCAAGGATGCTCTTCCTTTTTGCGAGAAGTTGATGCAGAAAGCCAGCGGGGAGCGTTTCCGTCCCGCCACACCCAGCTCCGAGGCGATCGATGCCCCAACGACGCATTCCCCCACCCAGGCAAACACTCACCTGACTTAGAACCCGATGGGCGACATTACTGACTCCCACGCGACACAGCTGCTCAATGAGCCCCTGTGTCGGGGTGATGATTGCGCACTTCCATTAAACTCTTCGCTGACAAACAACCTGCATCCTGCGGCGAGGTCCTCACCTTGCATACCCGCACTACTTGACTACACGACTCTGCCATGGTGTGGCGGCAGACTACACTATTCCCGTGGCTACCGCGCCGACAAGGTATAGACTTCTAGCTGTGATCACGGGTCATTGACACAACTCGTCCACGCGCATAAAGTAGACATGGCTCTTGCATGGCTCTTGTAGGGTCAAGCGCAACGAACCCAATCGAGATTCTCGACGACTATGACGACGGTAATGTAGACAACTTGCGAGGAGCCGACGCGATCGCGGCCCCCGGCAATACTGGTGACGGCAACACGGACAACACCCATGGAGCTGATGCGAGAGAGCCAATTGAAATCAGCGACGACGATGATAACGGGGCGACAGAAAACCAAGACCACGACCACGAAGGAGTGGAAGACCAAGGTGAAACGCCACCCCCACAGTTCGCCAACCACTGGCCACCGCGCCAACAATACTGGGACCACAAGCGGAACCCATCGGAAATTCTATTCCGCGACGTGGACTTGGGTAGGTGTGTGTGGACCGTCCCGTGCACACGGAGGCCCGATCCATGCACATGGGTACGGAGCAGCGCCGCCTCTGTCTCATTGCGTGTTGCATATCGAAACCATCGATGCATGTTCGAGACGTTCTAGAATGTGCCTTCTAGAACGTTGTGGAGCTCCACGGCGTAGTGGCCACGTGACCCACAGGCCTCGCCCCGCGCTGGAGCGCCAAGTAGGAAACCAAACAGAATACAACTTGCCTTTTACTGCGCATTCCGCTTTGGTAGACCACAAAGTATACTTTCTGGACGCTTACCAGAAGGAGTGCATCGCCGCGGCAACTAGAGAGAGGCCGACCTCTGCTCGACAAGTCGACCTACGGCTCCAAGCCGACCAAGACGACGACAAGATGGGCTTCGACAAGGACGGCGACGTGGAGATGACTGTCCCACAGCCGATCTTCGAGTTCGTATGACCGCCGCGTCTCACAGCCTGGGACCAACCAAGCCTGATCGCTTGGCTGCGAGAGCGCCGTGTGTACGAACAGAAGCTGCGAGAGCTGCATGGACGCCAAGGAGGATTTTGACTGTGGTGGTCCCGATCTCGTCAACCATCGACTCGCGCATCCTGGACACGCTCGCGCGCTACGTGTTCAGGCGACCCGTCGCTGAGATCAACGACGAGCTACTGGTGGAGACGATCAAGAAGCGCTGCTCGTCTCTCAAGAACGGTTATGTGATGGACCTGGACAAGCTGTTCAAGGTGAAGTTGAAGATGGATCTCAAGGAGGAAGACACGGAGACCCGCTTCCTCAACTACTTCGTACTGTTCGACCAGATCGTCGAAGAACACGGCCTCGACAGCATTCTCGGACCCGGACGCGAGGACGCGCCGGACTACGCAGAGCGCATGGCGCTGCGCTGGAAGTACCTGCTGGCCAACGTCACGCCGGAGATGTTGCGCTTGGAGATTGAGCGACTGGCACTGGTGCGACCAGAGCTGAAGAAGAACGACATGGTGCTGTTTGAGGTGCTCTTGGCACGTGGCCGCGAGCAGCAGCACTACCACTCGCTCATGCAAGAACTGAGGATGGGTGACAAGAGCCGATGCAAGGGTACTGAGAAGGAAACCCACGCTGTGGGTGGGAACCAGAAGACGGATTGTACGCCGCTCAAGAACGATCAAGAGTCACGAGATGGCTCGAAGAACACGGCAACAACCAAGGCAACGAGAACCAACACGTCAAACGCGACGAAGCCACCGCCGCGAGACGGCTGTCTGCTGTGCGGGGGCCCGCACTGGATGAGCAACTGTGACTTACCCGAGGACAAGAAGAAGGAAGCGCAAGAGCGCTTGAACGAGAACAAGAAGAGCCGTGTGAGCGCCAAGAAGGCCACAGCCAAGAAGTCTCTCGCTGTGAACGGAGACTTCGCGATTCTCAACGAAGTCCTCGAAGTGTCTTTCCGTGCAGACACTGCTGCTGATCGCAACGTGCGCTCGCGCCACGTCGTGCAGGAGCTGACAGAGCTCGGGTGCGACGTCGCGGTGCACAAGATGGAAATCCCACTCGAGGTCGAAGTGGCCGACGGCAGGACCATGGTGTGCGACAAGCGGTGTAAAGTGAACGTCGAGCTAGTGACTGCAGCTGGGCCAGTACACTTAAGGAAGCTCTCCTGCCTCATCATCGACAGCGATAGTGATGATTTCTTGCTGGGCGACGAGACGCTGAAGTCTCTCGGGATCAACGTCGACCAGCAACTCGAACAACTCGCTGCGCGCGTCTCCACAGAATACGATCGTGACGACATCCCGGACGATGATATCGTCGGTGTCTCGAGTGCGGACGAAATCCAATCACGTGTGGCCGCGATCCTGAAAGAAGCTATGGACGCAGGCTTCCCACAGCAACACTACGATGCCCTACGTGAGGCGCTAAAGCACGCGACCGACCTCTGGCGCACTAAGCTGGGCGCTGGTCCGCCCGCAAAGCTGGAGCCTTTGCGTGTGGTGTTGGTGAACGGCGCCGTTCCCCACCGCACCAAGGGACGTCCGTACTCGGCGATCAAGACGAAGATTCTCACGGAGTACGCGAAGCAACTGGAGGAGTTCGGTTATGTGATCCGCAACAACCAGAGCCGCTGGGCCTGTGCAGCGATCGCAAGAAGGGTCCTGAAGAGGACTACCGCATCGTCGTGGACGTGCGGCCGACGAACGTGCAGACCGTGCCGATAGCCGGGGTCATGCCCAACATCTTGATGGTGATATTGAAGGTTAAGGGCGCTGTGTACTTTGCCAAGTTCGACCTATTCAAGGGGTTCTGGCAGCTTCTGCTGCACGAGGACTCGCGTGAGATGTTCAGCCTCATCATCAACGACACAGTCTACTCGCCGTTGCGCGTGCCGCAAGGGGCGACCGACTCGCCAATCCACTTCCAGAACCAGATGCAAGAAGTACTCTAAAACATACGTTACGAGAACGTGTTGGTGTGGGTGGACGACATCATTGTGTACGCCGAGACCGCGGAAGAGTTCGTCACCGTGCTCACGAAGTTTTTCGATCGCATCCGCGAGTACGGACTCAAGCTCAACGCCAACAAGAGCTGTCTGTTTGCCAGTGAAGTCACGTGGTGCGGCCGCGTCATTGATGGCGACGGTGTCCGCCACGACCCCGAACGAGTGAGTGCGCTTCGCGACCTGCCGCTGCCGGAGACAGCTGCAGACCTGCAGAAGCTGCTGTGCGCAGCGAACTGGCTGCACGAGTCGATTTTGGGGTACGCTCAGCTCGCCGCGCCGCTACAGGAGAAGCTCGAGGGTGCCTTCGCTGGGCGAGCCGCAAGCAGAGAATCGCAGAGGGGATCACACTCACGTGGACGGCCGCGAGCAGCATTGCACCGCGAGTTCCTTGATGGCCTCGGGACGACGACCAAGTTGATTTTTAGATGAAAGTGTGAGAGTGTGCCTCTGCACAGACGCGTCGGACTGCGGCTGGTCACTCGTGGTGACACAGGTCGACGCTTGGGACGAGACTCAGTCGCTTACGAATCAGTCGCAGAGTTGGTGCTTTGCAAGGGTGGCATGTTCAAGGGAGCGCAGCCACTGGTCCATTGCTGAGAAGGAAGCTTACCCCATTGCAAAGGCAGCCAAGGATCTCGAGTACCTACTCCACCGCACGAATGGCTTCAAGCTCTTCTGCGATCATGCGAACCTTATCCAGATCTTCTGTCCATCGAAGGAGATCCGCAAGCATATGCGCGGTAAGCTACAGCGCGGGGCGCTGATGCTGAGTGAGTACCGGTACCAGATTGAGCACGTGAAGGGGACCGACAACGTCTGGGCCGATTTGGTCTCGCGCTGGCTGACACCCAGCGCACCTATGACGGTAACAGTGAAGGCTGTGCGCACGCGCGCTACGAGCACAGTCTCACGCCTCCGACCGCTTCTCGACGATGCATTCGTGTGGCCGACGGCCGAGCACGCGCTTGTTGCGCAGCAGCGCTTTGCACGCTCTGCGCCGCCGACCGCCGCCGCGACCGCAGACTCGGGTTACCTGCTTTTGGTGGGGGGGGGAGAGTGTGGATACCCACGCAAGCCAAGGACCTCATCACGCGCATTCTCATCACGGCCCACTGCGGCGTGAACGCGCATCGCGGCGTCGACACCATGGTGACGCAACTGCGAGAGAAATACCACATCAAGAGACTGCAAGAACACGTGAAGGACTTCGTGGCGAGCTGCTTGTTGTGCAAGCACGTCAAGGGCGGTCTCGTGATACAACGACCCTGGTCAGAACCACGTGTGCCGGTAGCACGTAACGAGACACTGCACTTCGACTTCCTCTTCATGGGCGAATCCTACGGACCCACGCGCTACGTTCTCGTCCTAAAGGACGAGCTCACCCACTACTGTGAGCTCGTCGCGTGTGACTCTCCGACGAGTGCCGTGACGGCATCGGCCATTCTTGATTGGGCCAAGCGCTTTGGCATGCCGGCGACGTGGATCTCAGTCAATGGATCGCACTTCAAGAACAAGCTGCTGGAGAGCCTACGAGAGCGACTCAAGGCCATGCATGTGTTCGTTCCGGTGTATACTCCATGGGTGAATGGAACAGTCGAGCGCATTAACCGCGATATCCTTTAAGTCATGCGTGTTCTCCTCCTAGAGTACCAGTTAGACACGAAGAGCTGGGAGTACCTGCTCCCGCTCGTCCAGTTCAACTTGAACCAGACCCCAGTGCAGTCGCTCGGACACAAGGCCCCTGTCGAGCTCTTCACCGGTCTCGTGACGTCGAAGCCGCTCGACTCAGTGGTGATTCCCCAAGGTGCGAACGGCAAGCCCAAGATGATGACGATCGACCTCGAGAGGGTCGAAGAAGAGCTCGATGCGCTGCGTGAGAGTCTCGCTGAGATGCATCAAGAGGTGATAAATCGTAAAGAACGCACGCGCATGTACCAGCGCATGGCCAAGCGTGACACGCTGGAGAACTTCTCGATCAATGACTACGACCTATGGTCTCGCGTCGACGAACGACTACGTGGAAACAAGCTTATGGTGCGTTGGGTCGGGCCCTACAGAGTGGTCGAGGCTCTCGAGTACTCCTACAAGATCGAGCACATTCTCACCGGCGACGTGGCGGAAGTGCACGGATCACGGCTGAAGTTCTATGACGACGCATCACTCGACCTGACTGACGAGATCCACGAGCACATTGCCAAGCAGGGGATCGTCATGGGCGTCGAGGAGGTCAAGGACCACCGTTTCAACGAGGTCACACAGCAATGGGAGCTGTTGATCTCGTGGCGAGGGCTGCAGGACGTC